>CAUYON010153963.1:0-10248 GCA_963573935.1 Arctocebus calabarensis
ATCGTACTGTTACAGATAGCCTTCATGGCATTTCCTTGATCACTATATAAAGACATTAATACTCTACCTTTAATAAGTTTCGCCAGTACCCTGCTAAGATGCACCGTAGGTGTGTTCCCACTAATTGCCCTCCCTCTACCCATGACATAGCTATTCTTTTGTGCAATTTTTTTCAGAACAAATATGTAGCAATGGCAAGCAAATTCAAAAAATTCAGTCATGAGGCAGAGGAATACTAAAACGTACGTCAACATAAAATTAAAATAACTTAAAGAAATAATTGCAACTAGAAAGAGACATCAATAATTATAAATCTAAAAAATCAGTAGAAATATATAAATAGCAGGAGTGTATTAAATTGAAAATGATGAAAACTCAGAAGAGAAATTAAAGGAAAAGAAAAATTATCTCAAAAAATAAAGATTGAGTATCAAGATGCTTGATAGAGAATAAATAAGACTATAAGTTCAGCAAGGGTATCAGAGGATAAAGCTGAGAAGAGGCTCCCTACCCCCAAAATATTGCAAACTTTATAAAAAAAAAGGTAAAAATAGGTCATAGAAGGACACAGTTATAGGAAATAGATAAAAATATCCAACATATGTATTATGGCAGCTTTATGGAGAAGACAAAAAACTGAAACAGAACTAATATTTAAAATTGTGAATCAGAAAATAGTTCCTATAATTAGAAAAAGACCTAAATTTACATATTCAAAAGAACTACCATATACCTGGAAGAATTAATCTTGAAAAGTCAATTTTGCAACTTATTTTTAAAAACTGTTGAACTTGGTTAATTCATAGGTAACAGTAAGTCAAATAAATTATTTTAAACTTTACTACTATTTAACATGTTTTGCAGTTATAAATAAATTGATATTAGTTATCAGAAGCATAAAATTTGAAATAGAATATATTAAGTTTTTCCTATCTACAGGTGATATAATTCTATACCTGTGAAACACTAGAATCAATGGAAAAACTGCAAACAGTAAGAGCTTTTAACAAGGCACCAACATATAAGATTAATCTGTAAAAATTGTCTTTATCAGTAAAAACAATAACAAGTTAAAATATGTACTAGAAGACAAAACTCTAAAACAAACAAACAAAAAACAAACAAATAAAAAAACAACCAAACAAAAAATTCCTAGAAATAATCCTAACAAAAGAGCAAAACTTACAGAAGGAAACCTTTAACACTCTCCTTAACGACACACAAGTGTCTTTGGCCAAATGGAAAAGCATATTGTGTCAGGGTCCCAAAGAATCCCTCAGGTTTTGTGATTTGCTAGGACTCACCAGCCTTGGTAGATAGTCATACTCACAACTATGATTTCTTACAGCAAACGGGTACAAAGAAAATCAGTCAAGAGAAAAAGCACAATAAGCAAAGTCTGAAGAAAACTAGAATAATAGAATATGAGAATTGAAGTCCTAAAGAAAAAGAACTGTAAATGGTTTGTAATCATATAAAAATATTACCAACTTTGCACATAAGAAGAATGCAAATTAAAACTACAGCGAGATATCATTTCTCACTTTTTAGATTGGCAGAAAACCAAAAATTTGACAACAGCCTTGTTGACAAGTCTGAAAAGACACAACAAGCTGATACCTGATGGGAGCACAAAATGTTACAGCCCCATGGAAGGCAACTTGGCAAAACCTAACAGAATTACAGATTCACTTACCCTTTGACCCAGAAATCCCACTCAGTGCTCTACCCTGAAGTTACACAACCAAATACAAACTAACATATGTATAAGCTTTGATAGAGGCCTTGTTTCCAGGAGAAAAAGCTTGGTAACAACTCCAATCAATTTCCAATCAAAGAAAACAGATTGAACAAAACACACTACAAAGTAGCACTAAGCCATCCTAATAAAAGGCTGAGGAAGATGCTTATGTAATGACCTAGGGTTATCTCTAGGATTTATTAAGAGAAAAAAGAAAACAATAGAATCATGCATGTTATTTTTGTGACAAAAGAAGGTGTGTATATGTGTGTGCGTATTTTCTCCATGTATGTATGTTTTATAAGGGTATATATTATATACATATGCATGCAAACATATCATTTGCATATAAATGCACATAAATATATTATTTGCATATAAATGTATATGCAAAAACACAGAAGACAAGTTAAAAATTTCCCATAATAGCTACTTATAGGATATAAAACAGAACATGAGGACTTTGAGTTCTCTGTATATTGTTTTAAATAGAGTTTTGACTTTTGAAAAGTGAAAATGTATGTATTAAAAAAAACACAATTAAATCAAAATTAAAAAAAACAAACAATAAAATCAAAAACCAACCAAAATAAGTAAACTTAATTAAATATCACATTACAGGCTTGGCACTGGCCACATGCTCTGGGGCTGGTGGGTTAGAACCCAGCCAGGCCCTGCTAAACAACTGTGTCAACAATAAAAACAAAAAAGTAGCTGGGTCTTGTGGTGGGCACCTATAGTCCCAACTACTTGGGAGACTGAGGCAAAGAGAATCGCTTAAGCCCAAGAGTTTGAGGTTGCCACAGTACTCTACTGAGGGTGACATAGTGAGACTCAAAAATGAATAAATATCACATAGTCTCATGGCAAAATAATTATTTCACATGATTAGACTACACGTGCTTAGTGTCATATATATATGTATATATATATATTCATATATTTTTTCAGGTTTTTTTTTATTGTTTGGGATTCATTGAGGGTACAAAGATTTAGTTTACACTGATTTCATTTGGTAGATAACGTTCTTCTTATTCTTGTGTCCTGCCCTCAAGACACAACCTTCCTTTTCCCTCCTCCCCCTCCCCATTCCCTCATTCTTCTACCCTCCCTTGTATAGTGTCGTATATTTTAAGGACAACAGGATTGCTATGAAATCTTAAACTTCATCAATTTTATTCTTAGTAGTTATATTAGTGTTCTTACTTTGAAATGATTTTTATATATTAGAAAGCAATATGAATTATATTAGAAACAGAGCTTTTAAATGTAAGAGAAAAGAGAAACAAGTGTTAAATAATTAAAGTACATCCCTGTCATGTTCCCATGTGAGTTGGAAATATTAATATGAACTCATGACACATATATGATTTATATAAATATAAACATTATACATTGAAAGTTTATGTATGTATTTATAACACATAGAAACATATATGTACACTCTGATCACTGAAATAGCCTAAAAGCAATGGCACATTGATAGCTGTGAGCAACTCCTATCACCCAGTTTGGAATCCTACATTTTTGTGTTCACTGTTGCTTGGCAAAATGACTAATTGCAAGTCTGAGGCAGGAAAAGTACACAGTCAGCTTGGGACTTCTTGAGTCAGAAAACAAGGAAGCCTTCAGAGACTAAGGCAGATCAGCCAAAATGACAAGGCACCAAACTTCAGGAACTCCTGTTGACCAAATCTGGGAAATCTCAGGCAGCCAAAAAATAACTACTGTGATTAAAATACATTAATAATATTAAGATACACATGCCTCAATGGAAATTGGTAAAGAGAAACAACAAAAGCAACAATGGGTTTGATAATGATGGAGATAGCTATTTTGCCAATTTCTCACTCTGAAAATTGGCAAATAAAAGGGAAAAGTTAAGCAATTATCAAGTGTTTTTATTAAATACTATGGATCAAGATATCCAAAAAGTTCCAGTTGATAAGAAAAGTCTCTCTTTTTTAAAGCAAACTGCCAAAAATACATGTTGAAGAAAATGTAACCAGAAAAAATTCAGTCTTTTACAACCCTGAGTGAAATAGGCAATTGACATAAATAAATGTTGAAAATAGTAGGTGAAAGGTTGACTAGGACCTGGATATTTGCCTAATGCCAAAGTATCACACAACAAACTTGCTTAACTTTGCTAATTGCAAAGGGGAAAAATACTTTACACCAGAGAGATCCAACTATCACTTAAACCGAGTGATCAAACGTAGTTTCACTGATAGTGGGAACTTGATGTTATGCATCACTTCTTGCAATATATCACCTAGAATGTATTCCTGCCCCAAATTTTGACCCTGAATCTAGTCTTATATCTTTCTTTAGATTTTCTAAATTTGGCTGATTGTTTCCCTTCCATGTCAATTAACTTATGCTTTTATCCTCTGGATATCCTGCAAACTGGAAATGCATATTAAGAGTTTAACTACAATACAACAAGCTTATTCTCTTCAATGTTATAAGTTAGAATTTCTGCTAGAAGAAATGGAAATCTTGCAGTTTTAATAGGCTCATCAGGTGATTCTTATACACAGTAATGTTTAAGAATTACTACATACAACATTGCTGAGCAGATAATATATTCTTGATGAAGTATATGGACCTGGTAGTTGAGTAAAGTTGGGAAACAATTTTAATATTTCACATAAGAGGAGAAAGGCATTAATGAGGGTAGAAAAAGTGGTCATAGAAATAGTACTTACCATTGAGTTTAGTTCAAGTGTTATCGTGTTATCATATTACTTATTTTTTAAAAAACAGGAACAACTGGGATATCAGATAAATCAACTACACTGGCAGGAAGAAGCACTGGGATGCCAGACAATGAGTTTGAGTTGGGATTCAGTTCCCAGCAAATGGCTAAATAATCAAAGAGGCCTATTCATTCAAATCAATTACATTGGCCAAAAGTAAAGTTATGGAAATACTCAAAGGAATAAATGATGAGAATGTCTAAGAATACTTAATGTTTTCCTGATTTATTAGAAATTTTAGCAATTAATGTAACTCCTATTGCTTTTGTGCAATGGAAAGGTCAGCAGGCACTACCATGGGAGCAGTCAGTGGGAATACAGCTGGAATAGCAAACATGGGGATCACTGACCCTGCAAACCCAGCATGTGAGACAAACGCACATCTTAGTGTTAGACCAGTGGTCAAAAATAGAGGTCTTATACAGAATTATTACAAGAGCAAGTGAGTTTTAAAAATAGAAGTTAATTACAAGAGAAATGATTGAGGAAAATTCTAGCAGTAATAAAATAATTTTAACAATGAACTTTTGGTTTGGCGCAATGGCTCCTGTGTGTTATTCTAGCACTCTGGGAGCACAGTGCAGAAGAATTTCTTGATCTTGGGAGTTCAAGACCAGTCTGAGAAAATAATAAGACCCTCTCTCTACAAAAATTAAAAAAAAAAATTAGCCCAGGTGGGTGGTACATGCCTGTAGTCTCAGTTACTTGAGGAGTTGGAGGTTGCTGTGAGCTATGATGACACCACTGCACGTTAGCCTGGGCAACAGAGTGAATTCTGTCTCAAAACAAAACAAAACAAGACAAAATAAATCTTCCACAAAGTACTTATAGCATAGCAACAATTTATAGGCAGAACGTCATTGTTTTTAAAACTGGATATAAATAAAAGATCAGATGCAGCAACTACTTTGTATTGTATTACTTTGTATTGTAATACTTTGTAAAAAGTATTAGCAAAATACTTTTTCAGATGAAGTCACATTGGAGGATTGTCCATATTTAAAATCATAGCTAATTAGCAGAAATGTAAGCTTCTAGGTCAAAATTTGATTTAACAAAAGAGATTGGGAAGAATTTAGTAGATGTAAATTAATGCAAACACTTATATTTTGTATAAAACAATGCTCATTGAGAGGTTAGTATTGTGTTACATACCAGAGATGCAGAAGATAGTCCTGTTAATATAAAGCTTAGAATTTTTAAATGAAAGTATTATTTAAACACATGACAAAGGCAAGAAGTGTTTTATACAGCTTTGGAAAATGGTGCAGGTGAGAAAAGAATTTAATCTGGAGTGACAACCTCTATGTCATTTTAGGAAGAGGCACATTCATTGTCAAGGACATATACAAATTCCATGTTTAAAATAAAGATTGGGACATTGTAACTAGTGTATTTTCAGATTTAAATCTGTATACCTTTTCTGAGCAATAAGTCCTAATGTCATTGAACTGAGTAAATTTCAGGTCACAGTGATTGAATAAAAGCCAGTTCCTTAAACTGTTTTGTTTTTTTTTTTCCTCTGAAAAAATTCTCAGGCACAACGTTGATATCACCTGGAACAACTTTGGGAGCTGGAGGAAGCAGCACCTTTGGGGAACCTGCCATTGGAACCACAAGTCCTGGAAACTCAGGCAAGTCTGTATATAAGTCCTTACTAGGTCCCAGCCAGTCCTTCCTCAGCAGGGTGTGGCCTAATGGTCAAGCTATATAATGGGTATAAGATTTCAGAACAAAGATGCAACGCAGGAAAGATTCCCTTAATGCCCTATACTTTAGTGGACAGTAAGGACCAGCATATTTGTAGCACTGATGTTGAACCACTGCCATTTGATAACTAGGTACCATGGAGTATTTGGTGTCTCAGCTGCTAGTTACCGTGTGAATGAAAACACCCATGCAGCCTCAGCTCACCAATCAATGGTTGTGTCTCATAACTCTTGTTTCAAAGGACTGGAGGATATAGATTAAAATAAAATAAATAAATTGATTGGTAAATACTTCTTTGAAAATAAAGAACATCCCCTCACACACACACACATACACAAAATTTTGCCTGAAAAATGTAATTGGTAGAATAAAATAACACCATTCTTATATCTTGGTTTTTAATGGACATACTGAGTACAATTTAGTTGATAAAATGAAGAGAGGAAGCAGTCATTAATCATTGTTTAATATCAATTGGGAGTCATCTTAATCTATTTAACAAAAATAAAAATGATAATCAGACAAAGGTATATCAAGTATAAAATGGACACTTTTCTCACATATGTTAAATTACTTGAATCTTATGACCACCCTGTGCAGTTGACAATGAGTTAGTAATTATTTACACTTTATATATGAAAAATCAATGTGTTCATCCAAAAGTCACAGGATGAATATGTGGTGGAAGTAGGACAAGGCTTAGATTGTTGATTCTTTGCCTAGTCATCCTTTATCACTGGTCAGGTCACCAATATGGTGAATTTCTGTCAAAGCTAAAGAAAGATCTTTTTACCTGGGCTATTTTTATTTATTGTGTGCCCAATGCCTAACTCATTTTCTATTTTGAGTACTTGATAAATATCTGTGGATATGTGCTGAGTAAGTAAATAAGTGAATAGTAGCTCAGTGTGGTAAAGGATGAAGAGATTCTATTCTCACCAGTGAGATAAAATATAGGCCACATGGAAGAGAACATTCTGGAAGGATTAAAGATGTGAGGAGAAAATGAACTCTTTTCTGCTATACCCAAGCAGTAGAACTTTGCTATGTTGTGCAGTTTCATGTCTCTGTAAATCTAAGATTTCCATCTGCATCTCCACTCTTAGTAGAATTCTTAATATTAGGATCTCAGAACTAGAGCATTCTCGGTAATACTGGATCTCCCTTCATGCCCACACCTATTCTGCTAGTCTTCCGCATATTAGTAAATAGTACTATCACTGCCTCAGTTCACTCATGTAAAATGCTTAGACTTATCCTTGATCCCTTTCTTCTTTTCTTTTGTACTTCTCACATCTAAATGGAGGCTGTTAATGCTATATCCAAAACATATCCTGACCCCATCCAAAGTTCTGAGTCTCCTCTGTCAAGCCACTCATGAACTATCAGAACTATTGAGATAGCCTCACAAAGGGTCTTCCTACTTCTATTATGAACTACTTGCCATATGTATTCCACAGAGTGGAAAGTGGGATTTGAATGTATATATAAATCCTATGCTATCACTCTTCATCTTAAAATTATATCCCATGGCATTTAGAAAAATATTCAGCCTCTCTTCTCTAATTCATAATACTTTGCCCACTTCCAAGTATCTGAATTCACTTTATAGTATTCTCCCCCTCACTGCCTATGATCCAGGTATGCTCAACTCGCAGCTCTGTTTTTCTAGCAAGTGTAGCTCAATGAGCCTAATGGTCTTTGTACTGGCTATTCTCATTGCCCAGAATGCCATTCCTCTAGAACTTCATCTGTTGGTTGCTTCTTGTTATCAGACCTCAAAAGAAATAACATATCCTCAGAGAAGTCTTTTATAAGTAGGAAATTTAGAACAGAATATTCCAGTTGCTTAATATTACCTCACTTTATGTTAGTGCTTTGGAGTTTTTCTTATTTGGGAATTGGACTTATTGGTTGGTTAATTATTTCTTTCAGATGTCTACCTATCTACTCTCCACCTAGAATGCTCTCTGGGAACAGAAAACTCTACATATTCTTTGTGTGCTTTAATTTCTACTTTACAAAATGGAAAAGTAATATTACATACTTCATAGAATGATTCTGATGATAAAATGAGATAATGCTATAAGTTACTGAAAACATCTTTGGCAAATGGGGCGGCACCTGTGGCTCAAAGGAGTAGGGCACTGGCCCCATATGCCGGAGGTTGTGGGTTCAAACCCAACCCCCGCCAAAAACCACACAAAAAAAAAATCTTTGGCAAATAATAGGCAGTTAATAAATAATTATTAAAAATGAAAAAAGTTAATCTGGGCAGAAAGAAAAGTTTGAGATAAGGTGCCTCTATTGGAATAAAGAGATATAAAAGCTATAGTGGAAAATAAAAGCAGTGTAAGTTCTCAAGGTTAATCAAAGACCAAGATAGCTATTAACATACTTCTACTTTTACCATGTGTTTCTGACAGGGACAAGTGGATCGTCAGCTGGAGAGACAGGGACAACTAAGTCATCAACTAAAGTGACAGGAAATTATGGACAATCATCTAGAGTGACAGGGACGACCAGATTATCATCTAAAGATTCAGGAAATACGGAACCACAAGATACAGGTTCAGGAACAACTAGATCATCATCTGGATTGACAGTGACATCAGAACAATTATCAGGAGTCACAGGGTCAACTGGGCCATCAGTTGGTGAATCAAAGACAACAAGACCATCAGCTGAAGGATCAACACTTGAATCGTCCTCTGTGGAAATAGGTTCAACTAGACCAAAAACTGAGGAGTCAGGAACAACTGGTGAAACAGCCGGAGGATCAGAGACCACAGGACCATCACCAGAAGTGACAGGGACAACTAGGTCATCATTTTCAGTGACAGATATAAGTGACCCATCAGGAGGATCACAAAAACCATCTGGAAGGCCATCAGCTGGAGTGACAGAGATAACATGGTCATCGTCAGGAAAACCAGGGACAACAGGGCCATTCAATCAAGTGACAAGTTCAAGTGGACTTTCAGATAGAGTATCAGCAACAACAATACAATCAGGGAGAGAGACAGGAACCAGTGGAGCACAGTCTGGAGTGACAGGGACAACTGTACAATCAGGACAGGAGGCAGGGACCAGTGGTAGACAGCCTGGAGTGACAGGTTCAACTGGAGTTTCAGGTGGAGTGACAGAGACAACTGGACAACCAGGCCAAGAACCAGGGACCAGTGGTAGTCAGCCTGGAGTGACAGGTTCAACTGGAGTTTCCGGTGGAGTGACAGGGACAACTGGACAACCAGGGCAAGAACCAGGGACCAGTGGTAGAGAGCCTCAAGTGACAGGTTCAACTGGAGTTTCAAGTGGAGTAACAGGGACAACTGGACAATCAGGAAATGAGGTTGAGACCAGTGGTGGACAACCTGGGTGGAGAGGGTCACCTGTCACCTCTGCTGGAGTGACAGGGACAACTACACAATCAGGGAATGAGGCTGGGACCAGTAAAGAACAGCCTGGAGTGACAGGTTCAACTGGAGTTTCAGGTGGAGTGACAGGGACAACTGGACAACCAGGGCAAGCAGCAGAGACCAGTGGTAGACAACCTCAAGTGACAGGTTCAACTGGTGTTTCAGGTGGAGTGACAGGGACAACTGGACAACCAGGGCAAGAACCAGGGACCAGTGGTAGTCAGCCTGGAGTGACAGGGACAACTGGACAACCAGGGCAAGAGCCAGGGACCAGTGGTAGTCAGCCTGGAGTGACAGGTTCAACAGGAGTTTCAGGTGGAGTGACAGGGACAACTGGACAACCAGGCCAAGAACCAGGGACCAGTGGTAGTCAGCCTGGAGTGACAGGTTCAACCGGAGTTTCTGGTGGAGTGTCAGGGACAACCGGACAACCAGGGCAAGAACCAGGGACCAGTGGTAGTCAGCCTGGCGTGGCAGGTTCAACTGGAGTTTCAGGTGGAGTGACAGGGACAACTGGACAACCAGGGCAAAAACCAGGGACCAGTGGTAGTCAGCCTGGAGTGACAGGTTCAACCGGAGTTTCAGGTGGAGTGACAGGGACAACTGGACAACCAGG
>CAUYON010153964.1:0-17515 GCA_963573935.1 Arctocebus calabarensis
GTTGTGGCGGGCGCCTGTAGTCCCAGCTGCTTGGGAGGCGGAGGCAGGAGACTCGCTTGAGTCCAGGAATTGGAGGTTGCTGTGAGCTGTGATGCCACGGCACTCTATCCAGGGTGACAGCTTGAGGCTCTGTCTCAAAAAAAAAAAAAAGAAAGAAAAGAAAATAGCATTTAGAGAAGAATATTCTGTTAGTACATGTAGGAAAATGTTGACTTTTAATCCCACACATAGAATAGTAGACTTGTGCATGCTTTCCCTATTATTTTGCAAAAAGTATCCTGGTTTTTCTTGGGGAACCATCTTCTGCCATATTAAGCCCCGTGGGCAGCCCCATACCCTGCCTCCCTGGGCAAGTATGCAACCTCAGCCTGGACTGGGTTCACAGTGGCCTCAGAGAGGGGCCAGGAGGCCGAGAGGCAGCCACTGTCAGTTCTAGGACTTCGATCTGTGCCGTCAGTAAGGAAGGGCCCTGCACCGGCAGGGGCTGCTCCACTGGGGGGGTGGGGGGGGGAAGTCAGCCTGAACTCAGATGGCCACTTTCACCCCCACACGGTGCCAGGCAGAGAGATGGAGAGACTCAAGTGCCCAAAGCACCGTTTGCACATAGGAATCTGGTTGTACCTGAAGCTACCGTCAAATTCTCTAAGCCAGTTTGGATGGAGTCTCTGTCACTGACAACCGAAAGAGGCTAGAATAAGGCTGTCATTTTAACAACTGTTCTAAAATTTATGTTCCTGGAAAAAAATAATTGGCAATTGTATTTTGTTTCTTGTATGCTGGAGTTTATCAATTATTAGGTACATGAGAGTACAAGTGAGATAGTTCAAGTTAGGCTGTTTTGAATTATTATAAGGCAATATTTGGATATGTAAGTATTGCAAAGGGTTTTCTGTTTGTTTGTTTTTGAGACAGAGTCTTACTTTATCACCCTCAGCAGAGTCCCATGGCATCATAGCTCACAGTAGCCTCAAACTCTTGGGCTCAAGTAATTCTCTTGCCTCAGCCTCCCAAGTAACTGAGACTACAGGCACCCTACACACCTCCATTTTTAGAGACAGTCTCAATCTTGCTCAGGCTGGTCTTGAACTCCTGAGCTCAAGCAATCCACCCACGAGAGCCTCCCAGATTACAGGCTTGAGCCACCACCCAGTTGATGTTTCTTTAATACTCAAGCAAACAATTGGGCAAGGTCAACAGGAGGAAAGCTGATTGCCAGGGAATGTTGAAGGCAAGGAGAAGTTTGTCCTCTGTTCTTACGTAATACATAAGAACTTTGGGCAGTAAACTAACTGTATCAACTTCTTAGATCAAACTACAAAAATGAAGAAGGCAAAGAAAGGAAGTGGGCATGCAGGTCACATTCACGTGTGCTTTGCAGTTTTTGGAATCTTGTCCCTCCTTATGTAGGGAGGACCCAGCACCGCCATTGCTGTCCGGGTGAGAGGCTGCCCACGAGCAGGAGACTGGGTTGGACTGTGCTGCACACTTCACCTATCATTTTTTTCTGGAACTCTTAAAAAAATGTCTTTTAGGGCATGTGTGAGCAACTTTGTTGTTGTTCTTAAATTTTTGTTGACAGGTGTGACATCCAAGCCTTAGAACAGGAGGCAGGGAAATCTAAATTTTAATTGCAGGTATGATCCTGGGTCCCTGTGGGGCCCTGAAAAAGCCATTTGACCTTCTGGCCTCAGTTTCTCTGTCTGCAAAATAAGGCTCATAATCCAAACTTAGATGCCTCCTTGGGCTGCTTAGTGCATTAATTATTGTTTATGGTGCAAGTGGAAGTGGAGCTGTGTTAATTATTATTATCATTCCTGGGTCTTCTAGCTGAGTTTAAGCCAAGCCCTTGCCTTGCTTTTAGCCCCTGAGATCTGACAAGATACAGCTGAAGGCTAATCAGCAGGTTACGCAGACCTCATCTGGGTAAGGGATGGGCCTCAAAAGGCCCTGCTCCCTGCGGGTGTGGAGCAACCCAGAGACCTACCCGGGGCTTTATTAGAACCTCATTCTGACAGAGGCAGGGTTCTGAAGCTGCTGCCACACTCCGGTCCTCGCCTCTATGTACCTGCCATTTAATTTACTAAGAAGTCTGAAGATCAATAAGAGGGGCTCACCCTGTCATTAGCCGCGGCCCTAAATTGCAAGTTACAGGTGGCGAAGCTTCAGAAGTATTGTGATCACTCGTAAAGAAAGATGACTAGTGGCTTTCTTCTGGTCACTTATTTGGCTATGACTTTGGTTTCTACTCTCTAAGTACAGCAGTTATCAGATTTCCATGCGACTAGGGAGTGACAATTGATACATCCAGTTTCATTTAATATATTTGTGGGTTCTGCGGCCTCACACTGTCCAGGCGGCTCAGTTGTATTTTTTGGCACCGTTTTAAGGTTCTAGAGACACGTGAAGGAGAGAAAGCTCAGCCCGCCTCACCAGTCCCCGCCTGCCTCAGTGTCCCTGCTCGGTGTGAGGCTGAGTTTGAGAGACTGTTTCCCCCTTGCAGCGAGGTTCACCTCCAGGGATCCAGCGTCAGTTACATAGCAGCTGCAGCACTTGGGTCCTGGCTGCATGCAGACCCCTGTAGTTGAGAAAACCAACTCCAGAAAACAGCGACATCCCAGAGAGCCGGGGAGTTTATCTTCTACCAGGGTGTGACGCCAGCTGCCCTGGCACGGGTGCAGGTGCTCCCCTGTGCTGGCTCACCTGGCAGGGGGCAGGGCGGCAAGTCTTTAGGGAAATCCTCACCCCTTGAGAAGCACCATCCTCACCCACTGAGGACAGAAGCCAGTTGTCCCAGGGCAGACTGTGTCCCTGCCTGTGTGCTTGTCATCATTTTCAGGGAATACACACACATCTGCTCACACTGACTTGGCATTAACACCGCCTCCCCTCCCCACAGCCCTGCCTCAGTCTGCCCCAGCCCTGCAGCCCTGGGGCAAACAGGGCTGAGCTCCAGCCCAGCTCTTTTGTCTGCTCAGCACAGCAGGCAGACGTCGGGGTGCTGGTGAGTGCTACTTAACTAATTAATGATTGTAAAGCACTTTGAAAACATAAAGAACTAGATAAATGCCAAGTATTATTGTTATTAATGATGAGGAGGCTGTTTAGTCATCCTTGGCCCTGCACTCAGCTCACTGCCCCCACTGTGGCTGCAGGCTGATCTAGAGCTCGGATGAGAACCCTCCTCCTCCCTGCAGGCGCTGTTTCACACTGACTCAGTGACCAAGGTGAAGGGCAGGGGCCTGGAAACCTTCTCTCTGCGTCTCCCACCTGCTCTCAGAGCCCTGCCTACTTTGCGGCTGTAAAGCTAACATTTACCGAAAGCCAGGCTCTGAAACTGCCTCTCTGTTTCCCATTCACCTGTTTAGTGAGTTCGCTGACGTTTACTTGAGTTCTTGATTATGGTGATTAGACTGCCGTCCTGTCTGAGGACAGGATGGGGCCCAAAGTGCAGCCCCACTTCCCATTTAGTAAAATTCCATAAGGATGGACTCACTTAGACAGATGGTAATTATCTTTTCCATGTTTGTAGGGCTTTTTGTTTTCCCTGAATGCGTCTTTGTACATTTTATTCTTTCAGTACAGCCACTCTGCTGGCTGGGAAAGGCAGACATTATTCTCTCCATTTTACAGATAGGAAAACTGAGGCTCAGGGACACTACAAACCTTATACAAGGCCCCAGAATCTGGTGACAGGGGCAGAATTCCCCTCATCTTTCCTGAGTCAAGCTGAGTAGTGCCCTCTGACATGTGAGGTGACTGGACACACTCCAGACATCTGGCAGGACAAGCAGGGAAGTGTTAAAGAGCTCCTCAGGATGTTCAAGCAAAGCAAACACTTTCAGGAGTACCCTGCTTTCCACATGGTCGTCTGATCTGAAGCCTCAGCCACTGGCTAGCATTTACAAGTTCCCCCTGCCCTGCCTAAGGCTGTGATCCTGGACTCTGACCTTCTGTAAGATGCAAGGGTCCGAAAGGTTTAGAATCCATCATGCAATTCCCCTTCCACAGATGATAAAACTGAGTCCGGAGAAGTCAGTTTACTTGCCAGGGATGATGGAGCCAGTTAAGGGTGGGTCTTGGCGCAGGCTTCTCCCTCTCGCCCGCGTGGCTGCTTGCCCAATAGACATCCAGAATTCAGCTTCCAGCTCTCTGTCGTTAGATGGTAAGGTTTAGGGGTGGTTTCATGTTCTTTGTACTTTTCTGTATTTTCTAAAATTTCTTCTGCAACAAATTGTAGATGTACTCAGAAAAAAAAAAAAATGAGCCGGCTGCTATGGTTCATGCCTATAATCCTAGCATTCTGGGAAGTGAAGGCAGGTGGGTTGCTTGAGCTCAGGAGCTCCAGGCCAACCTGAAGCAAGGGCAAGACTCTGTTTCTACTAAAAATAGAAAAAAATTAGCGTGGCATGGTGGTAGGCACCGGCAGTTCCAGCTACTTGGGAGGCTGAGGCAGGAGGATCTCTGGAGGTTTGAGGTTGCTGTGAGCTATGACATTACAGCACTCTACCTGAGGTGCCAGAGTGAGACTCTGAAAATAAATAAATAAATCTAAAAGAAAAAACCATCACTGTCATATATATATATATATGAGTATCTATGCAATGGACTAGTGTAATTCTCTCCCCTCTCGGACTGCTGGGAGTCAGTTTCTAAGTGGAGGCTCCCTTGAGGACTCAGACATGGCTGGTTACCTTCGCTCATTTTAGTTCCCCACGAGGAGTATTCCAACAGACGTAGGTCCCTAAGGGTGGAGCTGGCAAGCCTGGGAGGTGGGGGCAGCCTCTGTGGATGGCGGGACGCTGCTGCTACAGTGAAGACAAGACTCAGAAGCCATCTCGAGGACCCTGAGGTCACACTGTGCTTCTGCTAACATCACACTCTTGAGACCAAGACTGTGGCCTAGTGCTGTGGCCTGAGCTGCTATGAGATTTCTTTTTTTAAGTAGCATGTTTATGATGTGGTTATGTTTATAAAAGTTGCAAAAATACATTGAAATTCAAATGTGCATCGAAAATGCTGCCTGGCCTGGGCAAAGCCCTACAGCAGAGGGCCTCAGGCACGGCTCAGCTTCTGCCCTCTCTTGCCCTTCGCCTCTTCTTGGTTCAGAGCAGCCCCTCCCCCTGAGCTGGAGGACGTGGCATAGCCAGATTTGATTCTTTCCACTTATCTTCGAGGAGATAAGAATTCCCGGGTGTCTGGAGAAGGCAGGGGAGAGACAACGCCCCCAGCAGGGAGAGATGCCACGGACCCTGCTGACCCAGCTGGAGGCGTCAGACCCACCGGGCAAGTGAGAGTAAGCCAAGCGTGTTCCAGAAAAAGTATAACCTTCTTTGAGATTTTCTGGCACCAGCATAACATAATTCGCACGGATCAGTCATTAAAAAAGGAAAATAAGCTTCCAAAAGCTAGACTTGTCACCTGTCACAGACGTCCCTCTCTCCCTCTCTCGGCATAGCTAATGTGGATTGAGCACTTCCTGAGCCAGAGACTATCACATACAATCTCTCATTTAACCCTCATAACAACCTAGGATCTCAATTTTACAGAATAGGAAACTGATGTGCAGAGAGGTGAAGAGGCTTGCCCAAGGACACACAGCTAGTACACAGTAGAACCGGAAGTGGTTCCTGGCTTCTAAGCCCGTGTAGTTCACTTCTCTGGTTTTTAGAGACCATAATCCCATCAGAATATCTCTGATCACATCAGCCCTTTCAGTCTGAGGGCTGAATAGAAGTGGAAAATGTTCTTGGATCTCCTTTAAGCCTAAAAGAATTGCTCAAGACATGTTTGGAAGGCAAGGTGCTGCTGCTTTCTCTCTCTCTCTCTCTTCTTTTCTCTTTTCGCATACTGAGTCACACTCTCAGGGATTTCTCACCAGAATGCTGTCCTCAATGCAAGGAAGGAAGCCCTCTAAGGAGCTTTGCTGCGGGAAGAGCAGGATGTGGGTGCGTGCCTGTGTGAGTCTGATGCCCCGGGCGCAGGAGGGAGAGAGCCAGGCTTTCTCAGCAGGTGGACAGAGGGGACCAGTTACTCAGTTGCCCACAATTTGAGTACCTCAACACCATTTCCACTTGTATCCAAATCCACTTCCATGCACTACTTTGGTCAGTCTGACTTCTTAAACATAAAAGCAGAGAGGCTAGAAAAAAATGGGTTTCTGGAAGGCTTCCTACAGAGTTGAAAGGTTTTATGCAGGCTGCTGTGCCTTTGCTTAGCTTTACTTGGCTGCACCTCCCAGGACTGACTCCCGCCCAACCATGCATTGCTCTTGCCTATGCTATCAGCAGAAAATGCAGCTCTGAATAAGCCACACGAAGCCTTTGGGAGTCAGCCCTGCATATTGGTTATTTCACACCTGCTTTGTGGATATGGGGCCATTTCTCTCCCCTGAAGGTGACTCTGGGGGTGGGAGGTGGTGAACAGGGAAGCTTGGAGCTGAAGGGAAGAGTCGTGCTCAGAGCAGTACTGACCTGTAGAAGGCCTTTCATCTGGCCACCGCAAAGCACGATGGACAGTAATTAATCCTCACCACACTCTGCTGGGTAGGTAAGTGTGATTGCTCACTTTTATAGGTGGGGACACGGAGCCATGGTGCTATTAAATGACTTTCTTCAGGGAGCACAGCCTCAAAGAGCTGGGACTGGATCATGGGGTGATTCTCCTTCTGAAGTGGGAAAGAGCAAAGAGTGACATGGGCTCAGTGAGCAGAATGAAGCCCTGTACTCTAGCCACATTCCCCTCCCCCTCACACACGCTCCCCAGGACACCCTACATGTGGCTACTAGCAAGGGGTTTCAAGAAGACTCTCAAAGATTCAAGAAGTCAAAGTGAGGGTGAGGAGAAGAGAAAGAGAATGAAAAGCAATAAATAGACCAAGCAGAGGTTAGAGGTTCTCTTTGACTTCCTGTAAATATAATCGGGCCAGCCACATATGAGAGAAACCAAATGTCATGCAAAGCAGTGAAATTGTCACCCCTAGGAGGGGGGCCTTGAATCAAAAGGTCAGAATAATCCCTTCTCTAGCAAAGCTGAAGTCCAATTCCATTTTTAGAAACTCCTAGAACTTGCCACCTATTTTTAGAAACTCTTAGAATTTCTAAGAGTTGCCAGGATCTGAGAAGAGCCAGAGAATTACAGTTCATCACCTGGAGGGCAGAATCCTATGCCCCTCCGCCGTCGCTGATGGGCTTCTCAGAAGTGTGCCCAGAACAGATGTCAGTCAAGTGAGTCACACCTTGACACACTGGGGCTCCTGAAAGTTGAAGGATCTGGGTGGAAAATCGAGGCAAACAGCTGGCCACTGCCACACCTGTGTAGCCGAAGCTCAGTCTAGTGGTTTGGGTGTGAGCGTGGAAATCACACAGACCCCAGCTCCCACCCTCGCCTCACCTTCTACCGTAGCCGCCTACCTGGGCAAGTGGCTTCACTGCTTTGAGCATTGGTTTCCTTACCTGTCCATTAGCACTTGTCACGGTTGTCTAGATCATGCTAATTTCCAGTAAGCATTCAGCAAATGGCAGCCACTGCTACATCTTAAGTTTTACATACTGAGTTGTCTTTATGAAAAGCATTTCTCTTCCATCTGACTGGAACGAGTGATCAGAGCTTGGTTTTATTGGAGTCTAAAACATACTGTTCCTCTGGGCTGGTATGGAGTGCCCTCTAAAATCAAGTCCGTGAAACACAACTGGTTTCTCTTGGTCTAGAAGGCCCTTATTGATCACTTCCCTCAGGACAAGTACAAACCGACATGGCAAGCAGTGTGGTCTCCGGGCTGGACCATGGAGTAACTGAGCCTACTCTCAGGAGCTCGTAAGCGGACCAGCTTATTTTTCTTAAAATAGAAGGTCTGAAGCAGCAATTGAAACGTTTCCAGTCCCCCTTGAGAATTTGCTGAACACTACAACCCTCTTCCTCTCAAACATGTACACCAAGTTTATACCATTGATTCTCATTATTCACGTCGTATTAGTGGGAATACTAATTATGACAGCAAATACTGATCCATTGCTCCCAGGAGGAGGCCTCAGGTCTTATTTTCATCAAATGATCAATATATAACCTTGTTTTGTGTATTTCTATTTAAAGACTCCTTATTTTATATCATTGATGCTTAACACAGAACTCACAGCTAACAGCCCAGTATCTCATGCCTGAATGACGTTCACCTCACACACGTATTTTCTCTGTCAGGCCCTTCGCAGCCTTCTTGCACTTAGCAATATTAGACACCACTTTGGCACTGCACTTGGAAGTCATTGTAGACAGTGAAACAAAAATCACCAAAAGCCAAAAGCATAGCATTAAATAGACCGTGGAAAGTCACTTATGCCCAGTGTGAGAGCTGAAGCCAGACGGCCGAGCATCTCCTTGGTCAGCCCCACCTGGGGTAACTGGGTCGGGCAACTTTAATCTTTCGTTACTCTGCGCACGTCTCTCTGTGCAAATGGCTGCAGATGCTCCATAAATATCGATTTGGGGGTTATAAATCAATTTTAGCAAGTAAGTAAGTTTACAAATATGGGATCGATAAATAATGAGGGTTGACTGTATATATTCTCAGCATTCAAAACTTCCAGAAGCCATTTCTATAGGAATTAGGATAGAGTGAAGTGGTTTATCTTTTGCAACTCATGAAATCTATCTAAGACAGGAACAAGTAAAAACCTCTTTTAAATTTTAAATTTTAAATCTATCTAAAACAGGAACAAGTAAAATTTCTTTCTTTAAAAAGGTATGGGTATCCTTTACTAAGCATTCCTGTTATTTTTTGCCTTGATACTTAATGCCTCTGGATTTTGCTCAAAGCTTAGTAGTTAAAAACAGTCATTTGAAAAAAATGGGCATACTATTATAAAAGCTAAGAATATTTGGTACTTTCCTACATTTGTTGTTATTGGACTTAGCAGTAAAATATTTATCTATCTCAAATTAGTCTGATTATAACTATGTGAAAAGTACACATTTGCATAAACTTATTGAAATGAAAAATGAAAAAAGTGAACAGTTATTGGAGGGGCAGAATATGAAATAAATTTTCCTTCATAAAATGGTCTTCAACATTGATGTTATATGATTGTATATATAAATAAACTTAAGAAAAAATTGCAACAAAACTACATCAGGGAGCAGAAAAATGACTAATGGAAATATATTTAAACGTAAGAGAATTAATAATCTTTAAGCATTTCTCCCTTGAAATTTCATCCACATTTCAAAAAAAAAAAAAAATTGAGCTGCAGGATATTTTGAGAGCCATGTTATTCCTTTCTAGGGTGAATTTTAACATTCTAAGCCCTTAAGATGTTTTCATTCATGTAGACACATGAAGCTAAGACAGAAAGTGGAAATCCATGATGCTGTAGTCAAGATATAAATGACACGGCTAACTAGTTCATCAGCAGGTGGCTCCGAGAACATGTGATTGCATGAGAATTGCCAAGTCACATGTGATTTCATGAAAATTACAAAGGAGAAGGTCTAGCCACATCACCAGCAGGAATGCAGACAAGATGGCCTGCAATAGCGAAGGGTGGACACAGGTGTGGCCTACAGTCTTTGAGCACCAAATGTGGTGCAATTCATGGGCCCAAGGACCTTAGTAAGATTCCCCCTGAAGGCCCCATTAAGCAGCCAACACAGGTTTTATTGTGCACATTCTACAGAGGGAGCCCAAATGTACACAGATTTGAAGAAACACCCCATACAGACATTGCTAATCAAACCTTGTGTTCTCTACCACTAAGCCCAGTCGCACCCCTCAACAGGCACTACCAATCAACTAGAGTTGAAGTGTGAGAGGAAGATGATTTGCCATTGTACGATCAACAGTGGGAAGAAGTATTTCAAGAGTTTTAACAAGAGACTATCAAAATAAAACCAGACAGATTAAAAAAGATTAATCTAGCCATGGTATGCAAGATAACTTGGAGGGAACTGAAATGAGAATATTAATTATACACATTTATTAGGCACCTACCATGTGCGGGCCTTTTCTTCATTTTCATCAACCTCAAAAGATCAGGCACCATCGCTCGTACCTGTAATCCTCTGGGAGGCTGAGGCAAGAGGATTGCTTGAGGCCAGAAATTCAAGACCAACTTGGGAAATAGCAGAGACTCCCATCTCTGCAAAACATAAAAAAATTAGCGGGGCATGGTAGTGTGCATCCGGAACCCCAGCTACCTGGGAGTCTAGTGCAGGAGGATTGCCTGAGTCTAGGAGTTTGAGACTGCAGTGAGCAATCATGATACTACTGCACTCTAGCCCAAGCAACAGAGTGAGACCCTGAATCAAAAGAAAAAAAAGAAAAAAGACAGATACAAAAACACCCATTCAGCTTTGAGTGGATAAAGAAACTGAGGCTCAAAGAAGGTATCGTTTTCCAAAGGGGAGAAAACAAGAGTAAGCCTAAATCCTTGGGTTCCAAATCCCTTGCTCACAGGCCACACTGATTACTCCAGGTGGAAGGTAATAAGAATTTGGGGAGAGAATGGAAAGATTGGACAGACATGAGAAACATAAAAGAAAAATAAATGGGAAGTGATGACTGCCTGGATGTTGGAAGGAAGGCAAGAGTAGGGTTGAAGATAATAAGGAAAGATATTGTTTTGGTTTATGCACAGAAAAAAGTCTTTAAAGGTACACTCCAAACTGTTAACAGTGGTGGCTTCTGAGGAGTGGGATGGAGAGTTGTGGAGAAGAAGGGGAGGCATTTTTGCTTGTTACTTTATAAGTTTCTGCACTATTTCAATATTTAACTTTGCTCAGTAATTTATTAATCATTTAAAAGTTAAATTTGTTATTAAATGCTAAAGTTTTTGTTTTGTTTTGTTTCTCGTGGACCACTAAGAGATGTCATTAACAGAATTCAGTAGACACCAAGTTTGAGCGTGGGGATAAAGATCATACAAAACTTTATAAAATATTCTCGATGGGTTGATCACCTCTTTGCAAAATTTTGTAATGGATATTTTGTAAAGAAAAGTACAGTTAGCTGTATTTTCCCATTTTCCTTGTGCCTGGTCATTTTATGAGCAACTTTTCGGACGCCCTGTACATTTGGTTTTGGACAGAATCGAGTGAGGGATGGTGGGGAAGCCATGTGGTGGTGGCCCAGGGAGTTTTAGTCCTGATTCAAGATTCAGGCACGTTTGTGGTTCCAAGCACTGACTCCTCATTTTGGGATGCAGCCAACCCAGGCCATTCTGTCTGTTAGTGGATTGTCCCCACTCGGCAGGTCCCTAATACTAAGAGCATCAGCAACATGCTGCCAAACTTCAGCACCAGCTCACCCTGGCATAAGAGACCAGAGCAGACCAGAGCAAGGTGGGCCCATCCGCACCCTGGGCATGTTGCTTCTGTTCATTCACTCACGTGCCCCGGCCGGGTCCTAGGATGACAATGGCAAGGAGAAGCAGAGGAAGCCCTCTATCCCCCACGTCCTTTGGAAAGTCCTTATGGGGGTGCCTGACCTGTCTGTGCCCTATATAGGCATTGTCTCATGTCTGTTTGCCTCAGAGTAATGGGGTTATGAGCAACGGCTAATAAAAGGAGCTATTTGACAACTAGCAGTTTACATAATCACAACCATAACAAAAATAGCAATAATAATAATACGTCCAGGAAAAACAATAGTTCTATGAAAATTTGAGAGTAGATTCCTGAGGCAGGACTAAGATGCCCCCATAATCATCTTACTCAAGATGCTGTTTAATAGAAGGTAATAACCAGAAATGAAACCATCAACATAATGTATGCCATGTCATAAAAAATAATTGTTGGGTCGGCCGGGCTCCCTGGAGCAAGGCTTCCCGGGGCCTGCTCCTTCCCTGCCAGCCGCAGACTTCCTCCCAGTCGGGAGAGCCACCTGTCTTCAGTGTGTGGCCTTTCAGAATCAGAGCGGAGGGAGACCAGTGAGTGACACTCCGCCCCAGCCCCCAGAAGCTTTGAACCGCAGGAGTGGGCCTTTCCTCCCCAGATGCACACAGGCCCTCCTGTTTGTCTACCAGATGTGTGGCTTCCTAGCAGTCTGGTCTGGGCGGGGCAAGTCGCTAACACGGCCTGGGTGGGTGGGCCTCTGTGCAGGACCCCGAGCACTGCAAACGTGAGAGCCTCTATGGGCTTCCAAGCAGCGGATCATGTGGCCAATTTCCAGCCCCCGTGCTTAGTCGAGTTTGATTTCTTTAGAAATAGGCCTGAACACAGAGAGCTAGCTCAACTAGCAGCCAAATGAGTCACACCCTGCCAGGCTTGCACCACGTGGCATCTGGACAGTTTACAGCCTGGCATTCGACCTGCAGTTTCTCTGTCCCCACGGTTAACGCCTCATGACCCTGGCACTTTACTTTCATTTTAAAAGGCGTAGTTCTAAAGCTTCGTTTCACACTTGTGACCTCCGACAGGGAAATTCCTCCTAAGCAGCAGCAAAGGCAAATCTTGTGGTCACTGAGCGTGATGCAGCACTTTTACCTGTGTCAGGATCCCTGTGAAATTTGGGGGAGATCCCAGCTCCCTGCCCTACCCTACTCAGAGTCTCCAGACTGATTCATTTCAGTGAGTGGGGATCAGGCAGCCACCCTTGGTTACACACCCTTAGTTACACATCCTTTTAATCACTTAGAATCATCTGACAGAATTGGGATTGTTCCACAGTGTGTTATTCCAAATATTCTTCTTCTTTTTTTTTTGAGACAGAACCTCAAGCTGTCACCCAGGATCGAGTGCTGTGGCATCACAGCTCACAGCAACCTCCAATTCCTGGGCTCAAGCGAGTCTCTTGCCTCTGCCTCCCAAGTCGCTGAGACTACAGGCGCCTGCCACAAAGCCCGGCCGTTTTTTTGGTTGCAGCCATCATTGTTGTTTTGTTTGGCGGGCCCGGGCTGGATTCGAACCCTCCAGCTCAGGTGTACGTGGCTGGCGCCTTAGCCCGCTGAGCCACAGGCGCCGAGCCTATTTCAAATATTCTTTACTCAAGCGGAAGGGATGCCCAGGTTCCCTGGGGAGACCTCCGAGCTGGGGAGGGGACCCTGGGGGTCTGTCTCTGGTGCTGTTGGAGGATCCTTCCTTGCAGCCTGGCAGGGCAGGCGGGATCCTCTCTCAGGAAGCTGCACCCAGCATTCCTCCTACCAGACTCCTGCGTATCTGGGCCCCTCTCACCTCTTCCTCCTCGGCCTCGGCCTCAGCCACCACTTCTCTTCCTTGACTTAGCTTCACCAAATCTCACAGAAAGTCTGAATCTCAGAGGCAATACAGGGCTTTCCCTCCTTCCCTCGCTCTGCTCCCACTCTTCCTTCATTGTTCTGGAGCCTTCTCTTCCAGAAGCGCGTTCATCCCAAATCGCACACACCCGGAACGGCAGGGAGGGGCATTTTCCCTTTGCTTCCCAAACTGAGTTCTTGTGGGTATTGCCGGGAAGGGGCCTCCTTGGGTAGCTGGCCCACGGGAGTTCCCAGCCAAGTGATCCCCCAGCATCTCCCCAGTGGCTCTCACTCTGCACGGTCATCTAGGGCAGCTGGTAGCCACACTTGGCATTCCACTTCAAAATAAATGTAAAATATAAAATATTTATATAATTTTACATATAAATGTAAAATATACACAAGATTTCTAAAACTTAGAACAACAACAAAAAGAATCTCAAGTATGTCAATAATTTTTTGGTTTTTTGAGACAGGGTCTTCTTCTGTCATCCTGGCTGGAGCAGAGTGGCAGAATCACAGCTCACTGCAACCTTGGACTCCTGGGCTCAAATTATCCTCTCCTTTTATCAACCCAAGTAGCTGGTACTGGAGGCATGCACCATCATGCCCAGCTAATTTGTCTTATTTTTTTGTATAGATGGGAGTCTCACTATGTTGTCCATCATGGTCTCAAACTTCTGGCCTCAAGTGATCCTCCCACTTCGACCTCCAAAAAGCACTAGGATAACAGGCATGACCTTATTCATAAGTTTTATATTGATTGTATGTTGAAATAATAATATTTGGGATATATTAGGTGAAAATAAAACATTTTTAAGATTACTTGCCCTATTTCTTTTCTTTTTTCTTTTTTTTTTTTGAGACAGAGTCTCATTCTGTCACCCTCGGTAGAGTGCCGTGGTGTCACACTTCACAGCACCTTCCAACTCTTGGGCTCAAGTGATTCTCTTACCTCAGCCTCCCGAGTAGCTGGGACTACAGGCGCGCACCACAACTTTTGTTGCAGGTGCCACTGCTGTTTTAGCTGGCTGGGGTTGGGTTTGAGCCAATATACCAGGCTGGCACCCTACTCACTGAGCCACAGGTGCCGCCCACCCTATTTCTTTTTAGTTCTTTTAATGTGACTACTAGAAAATGTGAAGTTCCATCTGTGGCCTTTAATAGATTCTTTTGGGCAGCCTCATTACCTTGCAGGGTTCCAGGGTTCAGTGCCTCCGCTTAGCCTCTGTGAAAGCGCTCCAGAAGGTGGCTGTAAGGCTGATCCCTCCGGGGGTGGTTTCTACCCACCTGATGAAGATGGGATTGAAGGAGAGAAGTTTTAAAGAGAATTAGCTTGTATGCTAGGTCCCTGGGGACTGTGTTCCTTTAGGTTTTAATCGCTATCAGTGTGGTAATCCCAAGTAATAGTATTTATTACTCTTGCTATTATTAGGACCAATGTTAAGCATAACCATCTGTTAAGCCAAACCTAGTAAAATGTTCCACGAGAAAGAGGCGCACGTCCATGAACTCAGTGCACTGGAGTGTATGTTTGGAAAATGAGCTCTTCTGGGAATTAAACAACACGTCGATATACTGACAGAGCTCCGTAACTGTAGGAGGAGGCAGCGTTTTCCTGGGCTCCAAGTGGGTGTGCGAGGCCCACACGCATGTGTAAAGATTGCTCTGCATCTGTGTTACCCCAGTCCTGGCTGTATTGAGAACAGCTCTGGTGGTGTTATGACTTCTAGTGATGAAATGGCTGAAAACCCACCTGTGTGGCTCGTGACTGTGCCAGCTACTCGGAGGTTCAGGTGGGAGCTCCAGGTCTGGGCCTTTGCTCCTGGAGTGGCCTCCTGCTGGCCCCTCTGTCCTCGGACCACCCTGTCTCCCGTGGCTCGGCCTCACAGCAGGTTCCTCTTCCTGAAACGCAGATGGCGCCTGTGACTGTCCTGATCAGAAACTGTCAGTGAACGTCTGTCGTCTGAAGGATAGATCCTAAAATCTCTGGGACTCCAGGACCTCGTTAGGCTGTCCCCTGGTTCCTTCTCTCTCTTCATTTCCTGCCCCTGCCGAGAGCCCAGCCCAACTAATATCACACGTTCTTGCCACAGACATAGATTGGAGGCCAACGAGGCGTCCTACCCTGGACTGGGCCTTGCAGGTGCACGTAGACACCGTTGCCGCCCTCTGGCGCCTCCCGCGGAGGGGGTGGGTATGACAGAAATCGTGGAAACGTGGGCGGAGTGCAGGCACAGGCAGCCTTCGGTCTCTGCCTCGGGAGATGCTCCTTGACGTCTCCTCCCCCAGAGGACCCAGCACGCAGCCCGAGGTGGGCGCCCAGGGAATTGCTGGCAGGGATTATTGGTGACAAAGTATCAGATGCAGTGGGATCTTCCAAGCCAACGGAGGCCAGCACCTCAGGGCTCAGAGGTGCCGGGCGAGGAAAGGCTGCAGGACCGTGCCCGGCCTCGGCCACTGCAGGCTCCTGCCATGGACTCTGACCAACATGGACACCGTGGAGGACGCAGCGTCCTGCCGGCTCGGGTGCTTTTCCCCGCCATGTGGCGTAACTCAGTAGGGGGCTTTGACTGAGCAGCAGGACCCCCCACACACACACACACACAGGGAGGGCACGGAAAGGGGCTCGTGGTGCCCCGCGCCGCCTTGCCTGGCTTGACACCACCAGGAAGGGGCCTGATGGTAGCACGTCCCCAGGCGGAGTGTGGCTGCGCAGAGTCCCGCCCTCTGGGGCAGCCCAGGACCCCGGGAAGCGGGAACCCAGACGACCCCCTCTGCTTGTCCAACCCAGCACCTTCTGGACACCCCGATCAGTGGAGTTTCCTGCTGTGACGGACTGCACTAGTTGTGAACGTCGGTCTTTGGGAGGCATAACTAGAATTTTCTTCACGAAGTTGGACTCTCTGGGCCATCGGCAGTTTTTTAGGAGAAGCCCCACACTACCTGCCTGACCCCCCTGCCCCAGACTCCTGCGTCTCCTCCCAAGTCTTCCAGACCAGCTTCTCTGGGCGAGAGGTGGCAATCTGCACCCAGCGAAGCTTCCCTAGGGACGGCTGTGCAGACTCAGCTCTGAGAAGCTGATGTGTCGGGCAGGCCCGTCCCCTCTCCTCCCCGTCTGATCTCACTGTGGCTCTTGCCTCTCAACTGCCATGGAGCTGGCGGTTTCCCTTCCCTGTTCTTCAGAGCTATTGTCCACCATCAAAACCGCCCACCTGCTGTCACCCCGAACCTTCCAGAGGTGTTGGTGGGAGCCCCACCTCCGGAAGGGACCCATGCTGGGAGAGGTGGATTCAACTGAAGCAGGGTACTGTGGCTTAAAAACCCAAAATTCCTGTTGCCCTTACTTTTCCTAATTAGAACATGAAGCATTTTTATATTAGAAAAGGTCAACTTAAAAGGTTCAAAAATGAATAAAAGAGAAAAACAGAAATCTACCCCAAGCTGACACTAGATACAGTAATTAATGTATGAATCAACTGCCCTAAAATCTTTCCGCTTTTCATACATTTTGTCACCTGTGTGTCTGTTTTACCAGTATGAGCTACAAAAACGCTCACACTTCTTTTAAGGTTAAAATTATTAAGATTTGAACCCTCACCCATCAATACATGAATGGATTAATAAACTTGGTATATGTACACCATGGAATTCTCCTCGGCCATAAAAAGGATGGAGACTTTGTATCTTTTGTATTAACCTGGTTGGAGTGGAAGAACATTCTCCTTAGTAAAGTATCACAAGAATGGAAAAGCAAGGATCCGGTGTACTCAATATCAACAAGAGAAGAACTCAATTTAATTCAAGTTGGGGGGCAAGGGGCAGAAGGGAGAAGGGAGTGGGGAGGAGGGAGAGGGATTGGTGTGCTCGCACCTCACAAGGGCACGTGGTACACCTCCAGGGGGAGGGGCTCCAGGGGGAGGTGACTCCAGGGGGAGGAGCCCAACTACAACTTGGACTCCACCCAACAAACGCCAACAATGGAACCTAATCATCTGTACTGTATTATTAATCGGAAATAAAAACAAGAAGCAAAGATGGATGTACTAATAACCTTGGGAGGATTTTGCTTTTTCTTGTTACAAATGTGTTGCAGGGTTGATTATCTATACCAGATAAAATCAGAGGAAACGTGTTATGATCTTTTAAATGTTAGAGGACTCCAAAGACCTTCTGTTTGTCATATTAATATATATATTTTTTGAGACAGAGCCTCAAGCTGTCACCCTGGATAGAGTGCTGTGGCATCACAGCTCACAGCAATCTCCAATTCCTGGGCTCAAGCGAGTCTCTTGCTTCCACCTCCCAAGTAGCTG
>CAUYON010153966.1:0-35451 GCA_963573935.1 Arctocebus calabarensis
CGAGTAGCTGGGACTACAGGCGCCCGCCACAGCGCCCGGCTATTTTTTTGTTTTTTGCAGTTCGGCCGAGGCCGGGCTTGAACCCGCCACCTTCGGTATATGGGGCCGGCGCCCTACTCGCTGAGCCACAGGAGCCGCCCCCATGTCTCCTTTCTTGATCTGAAACCTGGACAGCTGAGCCAGGGCCTGGCATGGCCGCTGCTGGGTCTGGCACATAGTTGGCTTTTAGAAAATGCCTTGAAGAGTGAATAGGACCAAAGCCTCCCACACACCCTGGCAGGAGTCTTACTATCCATCAGGCCTCAGTTCCTGTCTTCCACAGAGAAGTGACCCTGAGCAGGCTGGCATGCAGTATCAGAGGTGAAAGCCACACGCTTTCCACCATGCTTCTGACAAGGACATGCAGTCTGAGGGCCCCACTCCTCTGGCCCTCATACCTTGGCCTGAAGACTGAATGAAGCTGGGGCCTAGGGCAGGGAACCTTGCCCCACACCTCCAAGGGCAGTGAGAAGAGCTTCCGACCTTTTGGCAACTGTGTCCTGTCTGTGCTTCAGTTTCCCCAGCAGGACGAGATCAGAGGATTGCTGGGGGTCCCAGCCTGGACCTGCAGATACTGCATCAAGGACAATAGTGGCATCTCTCCAGGAGGCTCTTCATGGCTTGAGGGTGGGTCAGCAAAGCTGAGAAAGGGAGAGATGTGGCTTCAGCCACATCTTGTCTTCTGGGCTCTGTAGCCTCAGATTAAGTCCCTCCACCTCCTAGAGCCTCAGTTTCACCTTTCTAGGCCAAGTTAGTCCTATTTTCTGCCTCACCAAACTACTGGGAGGGTGAAGAATGTATGCTGGGGCATACATTTGGTGCTTAATAAATGTTTGATGGAAAGAGAAAGGTTGGCCAGGTCAATGAGACCAGGAAGGGTACTTGAAGGCTGAATGAAATCCAATCTAAGCGGCTGGGATTTAATTCACTACTATTACAATTACTGCTAAATACCTTTGTTTAGTCACTCCATGAACGCTGGCTATGGGACCATTTGGGACTGGATGTATCTTGGGTTAATGTGGGTGAAGGCGAATCAGCTCCCTCTGTGTCTTGTATGTGAGGGGTAGGGTTCAGGGTCCCCCCACACAGTAGGTGCTCAATGAATGCCAGCTCTTGCTCCATTTCAGTGGGCTCATTTTCGCATGTGCGTGGGGGTCCAAAGAGTAGGAGATGAGCAGCTCCTGCGAGCTCCCGGTGTGGCCCTGGCCCTTGTTCACATACGTGGAGCTTTCCCCTGATGTTTTGGAAATGAATGGTAGAGGGGAGCTGGAGGGGAGCTCCCTCCCTCCCAGCCCCCTACCGTCTGGAGACCCTAGCGTTTCTCCCTCAGTCCCCCACCCATCCCAGCTCTGCCCCTCAAGCTAAAGTGCCTCCCAGAGGCCTTTGCTGTGGACGAGGGGGAGGGGCTTGCTCCCTACCCGCCCCCCCCACCAGCCCCTTTCCTTCCGTCTCAGGTGATCCCACCAGGGAGTCTCAGAGCCTGCATGTCCAGCCTCAGTTTCCCCATGTGTAATAGAATCAGAGACTACACACATAAAGGCACTGCAGGGGCAAAGCAGGAGCTGCAAATATTCATATCATCATCATCATAATACTTGATCACATTTTTGTATCTAGCGACTATTGGATTAAAGCGCCCGCACGTATTAGGCGCTCAATAAATGCAGCAGAATAAATAAGCGAGTCTTCCTGGCTAAATGGCTTGCAGAAAGTTGCACACCTCTCTGCGCCTCAGTCTGCAAACCCACAAAATGGGGGTCGCCCGATTACTCTCCTTCCAGTCCCAGGAAGAGTCGGGCCACGCCGCACCAGAGAAGCCCCCTGGGATTGAAACCTTCAGGCCCCGGACCCCAGCGCCATTTGGGGTTCCGTGTACAAGAAGCCGGGCGCTTGCCCTGCGCGCGGCCTCAGCCAAACTGCGGTTTCCAGCCGGGATAATCTAATCGCGTTTCCTAGGCTGCGATCGATAACCCCGAGGCGGCGCCAAAACGAGGCTCTTAAAGGGCCAGCAGCCCCTCCCAGGCTGAAGGGAGGTGGGGACGCGGCGCTGGCACAGACTTTCTGCGTCTGCGCGCTCCCGCCCCACTCCAGGCTGTGTGGCCCCGGGCTCACAGCTTGTCCTCTCTGAGCTGGGGTGCTACATCGAAAAATGGGGCCCCAAGAGGCCAAGATCAAAACCTCCTCCCTATCTGCATCTTTCCCCATTGCCCCATGGGAAAACTGCTATTCAGAAAAGGAATAGAGCAGCATGAACTATCTTCTGTACTGGCTGTCCACCTTCCCTCATCTGTCTCTGTTCCCAGCGTCATTCCTTAGCCTCCTACCCCCATACCCATGTAGGGGCTTGGGCTACCTGTCCCAGAATCCATATAAACGCATTTAGCAATCGATTTCCTCACAGGGCTTGGCTTATTGACTTTCACTGGGGTCCCTGGTGGCCGCCCCCCACGCTGGCCACACTGCCCTTTTGAGCTATTCCCACCATCCCCACCAAGAACAGAGGAGGAGCCAGGGCCACCTCCAGAAAACCAGCTGCTCTGGTGTGTTTGGGGGGTGGTGTGTTTGGGGTATTCCTTCCCCCACCCTGCCAACCCGCTTGTTTCCAAAAGGGAAAAACCATCAGACACCAGCTTGCTCTGTCCCATTCCTACTGGTTATTGGAATAGGGAGCTGTTCAGAGATGGGATGGTGGAAACTTCTAGAAGCAGCAATAAAGGACTGCCGAAGACCTATGATGGTGGGCTTGTCCCACTGGTTTCCAGCCCTCACCACTGTCCGCCTGGGTGGCTGTAAGTGCATGTCTTTTCCTGGTCTTGTTTTCCCAGATTGGGATGAGGGTAGAGCCTTCCTCCTCTCTCCGGGACAGCTGGGGGACTATACCCACACCAGCCCTTCAAAGAAGGGGCTAGGGTTGGCCTTGGAGTCTGGAGGCTGGAAAAGCTGTGCCTACAGGGTAAGTGAGGCCCAGGGAAGGTTATAGCCAGTGTGTGGTCCAGTCCCACAGCCCAGACCTCTGACACTGTCCACCCTATGCCCAGGGATGATCAGTGCACCCTTTCCAAGTCCAACCACCCCCATGCCAGATGGGAGATCACTGTCCAACCTACACAGGGCTCCTCCCAGGACCCCAGGCCTGACCCGACTTCCTTGTCACTTTCTGGGTCCAAGGTTGGGGTTGCAGGAGTGAGAGGAGATTGATCAAGAGACTTACTCAAAGCTACTGTTGCCAAAGAGATGGCCCTTAGTGGTTGTGGGTGTGGCCAAGGCCAGGGTGTAACTAAAGAACAGAGAGAGGAAGAGAGAAACAAGAGAGAGAGAGAGAAAAGGGGAGGAAGGTGGGCAGCGCCTGTGGCTCAAAAGAGTAGGGTGCCGGCCCCATATGCCGGAGGTGGCAGGTTCAAACCCAGCCCCAGCCAAAAACCGCAAAAAAAAGAAAGAAAGAAAAAGGGAGGAAGGGAGGAGATACCAGCAGGGAGTACAGTTCTCACATCAGAATTTCCTGGCCAGGCTCGGCGCCTGTGGCTCAACAGGCTAAGGCGCCAGCCACGTATGCCTGAGCTGGTGGATTCAAATCCAGCCCGGGCCCGCCAAACAACAATGGTGACTGCAACCAAAAAATGGCCGGGCGTTGTGGCGGGCACCTGTAGTCCCAGCTACTTGGGAGGCAGAGGCAAGAGACTCGCTTGAGCCCTGGAATTGGAGGTTGCTGTGAGCTGTGATGCGATAGCACTCTATCCAGGGTGACAGCTTGAGGCTCTGTCTCAAAAAAAAAAAAAAAAAAAAAAGAATTTCCTGGCCAGCTGCCAGTCAGCTGCAGTGACAGCCACACCACTGGGCCTAGGGCATGATGAACCAGTGATGGATTTCTGTCTGCAGACATGGCTTGGAAACCCAGATGCAGCAGCCAACACCTAAGGTTATCCAGGAGGGTTGGAGCCATCTCTCCATGGTAGCCTCTCATCTGGCCATCCCCAGGAGCTGGGGAAGAAGTCCTAGAAGAAGGGCTAATGTCCCAGGCCCTGCAGGATGAATAGGAGTTTGCCAGGTGGGACAGGTAATGGTAAGAAGAAGAGAGGCAGCAAGAAAGGGGTGGTTGGGGTGTTAGGCTTTGCAATGGTAGGACCTCTGATCATGGCCTGCTGCCTATGGCTTGGTTTTCAGAATCAGGCATGAATCTCCCATAATCACAGAATCTTCTGGGCACATTCTTCAGCCAGTTGGGGCTCCTGAGCTGTTTATCAGGTGCCCATGGGTGCCGGACATTAAGGGTGCAACAGTGAACCCCAGACAGGGCCCTGCCTTCAGAGAGCTCAAACTCTCATGGTGGGACAGGCAGCAGCTGAAGCTGACCAAGGGACCCAGAAGCTACCACAACAGCAAGAGGGTCCCTGAGTGGGAGCCTACAAGGCTTAGAGCAAGTGACAGGGTGCCTGTGGCCACTGACAGGGCTGAGATGGAATGGGGCAGACCCAGGAGAATAAGGAGTGGGAGTGGCCTAGACCCTTGGGCCGCAGGGACCATGGAACCAAGGTATTTGGGCAAGTCCTGGTGCCATGGGTGTGCCCTACTGGTTCTGTGGTCTGTAAGGGGGTGTGGGCACATAAATACACATGGACATTCCCCATCAAAATGAAGACTTGTGGTGGTGCCTGTAGCTCAGTGGGTAAGGTGCTGGCCACGTACACTGAGGCTGGCAGGTTTGGACCTGGCCCAGGCCAGCTAAAACAACAATGACAATTGCAACAACAACAAAAAAATAGCTGGGCATTGTGGTGGGAGTCTGTAGTCCCAGCTATTTGGGAGGCTGAGGCAAGACAATAGCTTAAGCCCAAAAGTTTGAGGTTGCTGTGAGCTGTGACGCCAAGGCACTCTACCCAGGGTGACAGCACTCTATTGAGGGCGATAAAGTGAGACGCTGTATCTACAAAAAAAAAAGGACATGTGAACATATGGGCATGTCACGGCATATGTACACATGAACATGTGTCAAAACATGTCAGTACATGGCTCAGAGCCTGTGACTCAAGCAGCTAAGGCGCCAGCCACGTACACCTGAGCTGGCGGGTTCAAATCCAGCCCAGGTCCGCCAAACAAACGATGGCAGAGCGTTGTGGCAGGTGCCTGTAGTCCCAGCTACTTGGGAGGCGAAGGCAGGAGACTCGCTTGAGCCCAGGAATTGGAGGTTGCTGTGAGCTGTGATGCCACAGCACTCTATCTAGGATGATAGCTTGAGGCTCTGTCTCAAAAAAAAAAAAAAAATACATGTGAACACGTGTTTTCCAGGACATGTATAAGCACCAATACACTAAACCATGCATGAAAATGTACACGTTAACATTTCTGGAACTTGTGTACACATACAAATATAAACATCCTTCCCACATACAAACATGCAAATATATGCGCACATGCACGAAAATGCCAGGACACACACACGTATAAACAGGACCGATTCCCTGTGTATGCACTTAAGCACAAGGCAATAGACAAACATGTCACAGCATGTGTGTGTACCCATGGGAATGTGCCATCACACATACATAAAACCTAAACACGAGTGGGGACTACAGGCGCCCGCTACAACATAATGCACACGAGCATGATGGAAAGTACGTTAACACGCCCGTGTGTACGCCGTGTGTTGTCTTAATTGAATCCATAGATGAACCTGTACACGTATGCACCGGCATACGCTCAGGTGGTGGCCAGCGCCTGAATCCGCCAGCGCGCAAGCGTGGCGGACAAGCCGGCAGAACGCCCTCCGGTTTCTGGGCGCCGCGCGCCCCCTGGTGGACGCCAGCACCACCGCAGTCTGGTCCCGGGAAGTGCGAATCCCGGTGCGGCCTTCGCAGTGTGTGGGTCTAAGAATCGGACAGGACCGAGACAGATAAGGGCAGCCCCGGCAGGACCCTCACATCCTTCCTCACCAGCATGCCCTTTCCATGCAGCTTCCAAACTGACAGGCGCCCGGACTTTTTGTTGTTGTTGAGACAGAGACAGTCTCACTCTGTCGCCCTCAGTAGAGTGCCTTAACGTCATAGCTCATAGCAACCTCAAACTCTTGGGCTCAAGCGATTCTTTTGTCTCAGTTTCCCGAGTAGTTGGGACTAAGGCGCTTGCAACAACGCCCGGCTATATTTTAGAGACGGAGATTCGCACTTGCTCAGGGTAGTTTGGAATCCGTGAGCTCAGGCAATCAACTTGCCTCAGCCTTCCAGAATGCTAGGATTACACGCGTGAGCCACCGCGCCCGGCCTTCGGCACCCGGGCATAATGGAGTCTGGCCCAGCGCAGTGTCCTCCCAACCCAGGAACCCGGGACAGGGACCGAGGCGTTCCTGAGCCCACCTCCCAGAAGCACAGTGCGCTCCGTGGGGGCGTTCAGGGAAGACCCGCGGCCTGGCCCTGAAGCGCCACCAGGTGGCAACATGCGCCCATGTGAGCCCCAACATCAGGGCGCCCCCACGTCCCACTGCTCGGCACCCCCTCCAGTCCCTGTAGGGGCTCTTGAGATGGGAGGCCTGGGGTATACACTGGGTAACTCACAGTTTAACGGCTCAGTTTCTCCACCTTCACAATGGGGTCCTGGACTGACCTGGCCTGTCCTCCCAGGCTGGGAGGAGAAATGGTTAGAAAATAAAGGGCAGGTTCCACTCCCATAGCTCAGTGGTTAGGGTGCCGGGTTCAAGCCCGACCCGGGTCTGCTAAACAAATGACAACAACAACAACAAAATAGCCAGGTTGGCTCAGCGCCTGTGGCTCAAGCGGCTAAGGCGCCAGCCACATACACCTGAGCTGGTGAGTTCGAATCTGCGCCCGCCAAACAACAATGACGGTTGCAACCAAAAAATAGCCAGGCGTTGTGGCGGGCGCCTATAGTCCCAGCTACTTGGGAGGCGGAGGAAGGAGAATCGCTTAAGCCCAGGAGTAGGAGGTTGCTATGAGCTGTGATGCCATGGCACTCTACCCAGGGTGACAACTTGAGGCTCTGTCTCAGAAAAAAAAAAAGCCCGGCGTTGGGTGGTGGGTTCAGGCCCACCAGTAAGGCGGTTAAAAAAACCTCATCCAGTACGGCGCCGGCCCCATATACCGAAGGTGGTGGGTTCAGGCCCGGCCTCGGCCGAACTGCAAAACAGAAAAATAGCCAGGCATTGTGCCTGGCGCCTGTAGTCCCAGCTACTTGGGAGGCTGAGGCAAGAGAATCAATCGCTAAGCCCAGGAGTTGGAGGTTGCTGTGAGCTGTGTGACGCCAGGGCACTCTACCAAGGGCGATAAAGTGAGACTCTGCCCCTACAAAAATAAAAATAAAAAAGCCGGCTCAGTGCCCGTGGCTCAACCAGCCACATACACCTGAGCTGGCGGGTCGAATCCAGCCTGGGCCCACCAAACAACAAAGCCGGCTGCAACCAAAAAAAAAAAAAAAAAAAAAAAGGGCCGGCCGTTGTGGCGGGCGCCTGTAGTCCCAGCTACTTGGGAGGCGGAGGTAAGAGACTCGCTTGAGCCCAGGAATGGGAGGTTGCTGTGAGCTATGATGCAATGGCACTCTATCAAGGGTGACAGCTTGAGGCTCTATCTCACACACACACACACACAAAAGGGGTGTTGTAGCGGGCGCCTGTATTCCCAGCTACTTGGCAGGCTGAGGCAAGAGAATTGCTTAAGCCCAAGAGTTTGAGGTTGCTGTGAGCTATGACAGCAAGGCACTCTACCAAGGGCGACATAATGAGACTGTCTCAAAAAAAAAAAAGAAAGAAAGAAAAGAAAGAAAAAAGAAAAAAAACAAGGCTCAGCACCCGTAGCACAGTGGTTACAGCGCCAACCACATACACCGAAGGTGGTGGGTTCAAGCCCAGCAGGGCCAGCTTACCAACAATGACTACTGTACCAAAAATTAGCCAGGGCTTGGCTCCTGTGGCTCAAGTGGCTAAGGTGCCAGACACATACACCTGAGCTGGCGGATTTGAATCCAGCCCAGGCCCGCCAAACAACAATGATAGCTGCAACCAAAAAATAGCAGGGTGTTGTGGCGGGCACCTATAGTCCCAGCTACTTGGGAGGCAGAGGCAGGAGAATCACTAGCGCCTAGGAGTTGAAGGTTGCTGCGAGCTGTGATGCCATAGTACTCTACCCAGGGTGACAGCTTGAGGATCTGTCTCAAAAAAAAAAGCGGGGTATTATGGCAGGTGCCTGTAGTCTCGGCTACTTGGGAGGCTGAGGCAAGAGAAACACTTGAAGAGCTAGAGTTTGCTGTGCCCTGTGACACCATGGCACTCTATTGAGGGCGACTTAGTGAGACTCTCATCTCAAAAAAAAAAAAGAAATGAAACAGAAAATAAAGGGTGGACGCAGTGGTTTACCTGCAGACCCAACACTTTGGGAGCCCAGGTGGAAAGATTGCTTGATGCCAGGAGTTAGGGGATGCAGTGAGCTGTGATGATGCCTCTGCATTCCAGCCTGGTCAATGGGAGAAGGGAGAGGAGGGGGACAATAAATAAAAACAGTAGATGGTGTACTGTACTCTAGAGAGGTTAGGTTGCATGAAAAGGTACCAGGTAGGGAAAGAATAAGCCGGAAAGGGGGGACACAGCATGTGCAAAGGACCAGTGGTGGGCCTACAGGCAGCAGGGGAGCAGGTGGGAGCTGCATCAGGGAGGCTGGGCAGAATTGTGGGGGGGAGACTGGGAGCAAAGCCCAAAGACAGCCACCTGGAGAAAATTCCAGAATCCTAGTACCCCAGGCTGATACCAAAGCTGATGCTCTAAATTCAAGGGTGGCAGAAATGGATGATCCTTGTAAACCTCAGAGGCAATGCTCAGGGGTCCCTGCACCCCAGGCCAGGTGAGGAACACCCTGGACTTCCCCTCCTTCCTTCCTCTCCAGTTTCAGAGCTACTGCATCTTTAAAAGAATACGCCCCAATTAGCAGCTCTGCTATCATTAATATGCAAAAATGCAAATCAGCAGGTGATTATACCACAGGACCCCCAGGATATTTCTGCCTTGATGGATTCTATTGTCAAGGAGGTTTGGAAGGACTAATGTGTTTATGGGGGGGGGGGAGTCAGAGAGGTAACATGCAGAGGGGGAGGGTGCTGGGGCAGCTCAGCTCCCTCACTTCCTGCACCCTTGCCAGGGCACACATGCCTAACCCTAACCCGACCTAGGCCCTTGCAGCCAGCAGGGGCCCTCCCTGACCCCCACCTGGCAAAGGCAGCCAAGCCAGGTTCACTAAGCAACCCAGGAACTAGACTGAGTGTACCTGAACCTCAGGGCCTTTATACTGGTTGTGTCCCAGCCAGAATCACTCCAGGACCCAATCTGACCACATGCAGATTGTATGCAGAGCTTCCAGTGCCTAAAATGTATCCTCTTAGTAATTGCTTCCAATGGCTAAAAGGTGTCCCCTTAGTGATCACTCCTACCCTAGCTCTCACTCACTCCACAGGCAGCAAGGAAGTTTGTGGAAGTGGAGATTCACATGGGCCAGCCACAGCCTGGGCCAGCTAGGGAGGCCAAGTGTTAGGGGGACAGAGAGAGTGTCAGAGAGTCAGAGAGACATTGAGACCATCAAGGGAGAGACAGATAAAGATATAGACAGAAAAGAAACAGAAACAGAGAGACAGAGAGACACGGGGGGGGGAGAGAGACAGAGGGAGACATAAAGACAGAGACAGGGAGATAGAGACAGATACAAACAGAGAGATGGAGAGACAAAAAGACAGAGTGACAAAGAGATAGAGACAGAGAAAGACAGAGGGACACAGAGAAAGACAGAGTCAGGGACACAGAGACAGAGACAAAGAATGAGAGAGACAGAGAGAGATGAAGAAAGAGATAGCAACAGAAAGATGCAGAGAGGGAGACCCAGAAGAGATAGGGAAAGTGACCCCAGCACTACCCCTCTGCAGAGGCTCCCTTGACCTAAGTCCAGCCACTAGCTGCCCTCTCCTCCCCCCAGTCCCTCTAGCCTGAGTGGGGGCTGGGCTGCGCAGAGCCCCAGCTGCTGCTGCCACACACTTGGCAGCCTTTTGGTGGCCCCACCAGCTGCCTTGAGACCCCACAGCACCCTGGGGCTGGAGGAAATACTTTCAGCCTGGGCGGGGCTTCCAGGCGCCTCTAGCCCCCTTGTGAGCTCAGACATCCCTCTTCTGGGTTCATTTTCCTCCCCTGGGAAGTGGGGACCACCCCATTCAGTTTGTCCTGCTGTCCACTGAGTGTCTACTCTGTCAGGAAGACACAGCAGCAGGCCAGGCCTTGAGCTGCCCTAAAAGGCATACACACCTGATAGTTCCAGATATGGACAGGCTCATGGGGGAAAAAAACAAAAGCTAGCCAGGGCGGCGCCTGTGGCTCATCGAGTAGGGCGTTGGCCCCATATACCGAAGGTGGCTGGTTCAAACCTGGCCTCAGCCGAACTGCAAAACAGAAAAATAGCAGGGCGGGTGCCTGTAGTCCCAGCTCTTCGGGAGGCTCAGGCAAGAAAATCACCTAAGCCCAGGAGATGGAGGTTGGTGTGAGCTGTGTGACACCACAGCATCCTACGGAGGGCGATAAAGTAACAAAACAAAAACAAACAAACAAATATAAACTAGCTTAACAGACTAGAGCAGTGGTTCTCAACCTGTGGGTTGTGACCAATGAAAATACATCTTGCATATCTGATATTTACATTACGATTCATAACAGTAGCAAAATTACAGTGATGAAGTAGCAAAAAAAATGTTACGATTGGGGGTCATCACACCATGAGAAACTGTATTAAAGGGTCTTAGCATTAGAAAGGTTGAGAACCACTGGGCTAGAGAGTGTTGGGAGAAAGGCGCTCCTGTCTGAGGGACCAGCTTATGCAAAGTCCCTGAGGTGAGAATGAAAAAATGGTGTCCAGAGATTCCATGGGACAATCAGACAAAATAAACCCAGAGCCAGCCATGCCAGGCACACAGCAGGTACTCCATGCACCCTAATCTGCGCCTTCTTCGGATTCTTCCCTCCCCCCTGGGCCTGGCCTGACCTAGCACTGGCTGTGGGGGCCTCTGCCCAGTTCTATGTGCCCCTAGCCTCCTGGGGCCCCCACATTGCCTGACAGCAAAGTCATATGTGGGACAGGAACAATGAGTTGGTGGCTATATGCTTTGTTCTTCTCTGTGCCCATTTTGCAGACCTTGTAAGTGAAGTCCAGAGAGGCCACAAGCAAGCCTGGTACCTGGCATTTGGCCCTGAGAGCGCAGGTGCTGGGAAGACCCACAGGGTTCTGAGGCAAATAGAAAATCTGAGACCAGCAATCTAAGGGAGGAGACTGTCTCCATAGGGTCACATGACCCAGTTCCTCTCTGGTAGCATAGAGCTGTCCTTGATCTCTGGGAAGGAGTGCCCTCACATCCCTGCCAACGTTCAGGCCTAAGTCACAAAGACCACCCTCTGGGCAGGACTGCTCTCTGACATCTCTGGGCTGTGACTTTCTTGGATTTCTTCCTCCATTAAAAAAAAAAGTATAATGGGGCGTCATGGCTCCTGGCTTTAATCCCAGCACTCCAGGAGGCTGAGGCAGGAGCATCCCTTGAGCTCAGGAGTTTGAGACCAGGATGAGCAAGAGTGAGACCCCCTTCTCCACAAAAAAATAGAAAAAATTAGCTTGGTATTACAGCAGGCACCTGTAATCCCAGCTACTCAGGGCCTGAGGCAGGAGGATCACTTGAGCCCAGGAGTTTGAGGTTGCTGTGAGCTAGGCTGATGCCACAAGCACTCCAGTCCTGACAACAAAGTGAGACTCTGTCTTTAAAAAAAAAAAAAAGTATAATCCAGTCTAGAGGATAGAATCATTGTTATAAATCCATCTTTATGCTGTTCTTTGTTTTTTTTTGTTGTTGTTGTTTTTTTTTTTGAGACAGAGCCTCAAGCTGTTACCCTGGGTAGAGTGCTGTGGCCATCACAGCTCACAACAACCTCCAATTCCTGGGCTCAAGCAAGTCTCCTGCCTCCGCCTCCCAAGTAGCTGGGACTACAGGCGCCCCCCACAATGCTCGGCCATTTTTTTTGGTTGCAGCCTTCATTGTTGTTTGGCAGTCCCTGGGGCTGGATTCGAACCCGCCAGCTCAGGTGTACGTGGCTGGCGCCTTAGCCCGTTGAGCCACAGGCACTGAGCTTTTTTTTTTTTTTTTTTTTTTGAGGTTTTGGCCAGGGCCGGGTTTGAACCCACCATTTCTGGTATATGGGGCCAGCACCCTACTCCTTGAGCCACAGGCGCCGCCTGTTTTATTTTGTTTTTGAGACAGGGTCTCTCTCTGCCACTCAGGCTACAGTGCCACAACCACCTCAAACTCCTGGGCTCAAGTGATCTTCCTGCCTCAGCATCTTGAGTAGCTGGGACTAGAGGTATATGTGACCACACTTGGCTAATTTTTCTGTTTGTAGAGATGAGGTCCCATTTTTGCTCAGGCTGGACCTTCTGACTTTAAAAGAAATTAAAATGTTTTCATGGGCCCCTAAAAATCTTCAGGGCCTGGGCCTACTGCATCTGACAGATAGGTTGGCCATGAAGGTAAGTGGGCCCATCATTACCACAGCTGGACAAATGAAAACTCTGGCTCTAAGCCAGGATGTGACTATAATAATGAACTCATTCTCAGGATTGACCTGGTGGGGCCTGCCCAGGACATCAGGGGTTTCCCCCAGAGGACCCTGGGACATCCAGAAGCCTGTCCCCACCCCCAGGAAAACACTCAGTAAGTAGCATCACCAAAGGGGTAGGGGGTGCCCCCAGTGGAAACCCACCCAGCTCTGCGATTCCAGGCATACAACTTCCCTTGACGAGTTGAGTACCAAAATTTTCTTTTAATTTAAAAAACACAAAATACTCTACACATAAAAATAAACTACCATCTTAGAGCAGGAAGATGACAAAGTGGTCCAGTATCCCCAGGACAGGAGCTCATGGGCAGGAAGGACACACTTACTTCTCAGCCTTCCCTTCCAAATGTCCTCTGTGTCCTTATCATGTTGCCACGGAGTTTTGTATGTGTGGCATTGTACATAAGGTTAAAATGAAAATTTTAAGAAAGGGGAAAAAGAAAAAGTCCAATATAAACTCTCAGTGGATCCCATCTCTTAAATAAAAATACAAAGGAAGAACTGAAAGTGTCCTCTGCACCCGTGTAACCGCCAAACTCTAAGGGCATTTCCTCCTGCACTTTTTCGAACTGCTTTTTTCCCTTTACAAAAACTTGATGCCAAAGTGACATCATGGGTTTTCTTCAACTCTATGTTTCCTCCCAAACAAGAGCACCTCAGTTACCCTTCTTCCTAAAGAACACACATGCAAACTCCATATACCAATGAGATCGCTGATAATGGGATTCCTCGGAGGGTTGTATGGAATCGTCTTCCTCAGAACACACATGCAAACTCCATATGCCAATGGGATGGCTGATAATGGAATTCTTCAGAGGGTTGTATGGAATCTTCTTACTCGACCCTCTTTGCTGGACACTTGGGTTGTTTCCCAGTTTTCTCTGCCACAAAACCACGTTCTAATGAGCAACTTTGCTTGTGCTGTTTATTCTTATTGGATTTATCAGATTCTTAGGACTGGAGTTGGGTGATGGTCAAAGGGATGTTGAGTTTTTTAATTGTAATAAGCAACTTCCAGTGATAGTCCACATTGACTTTTATCAATCTTTACCATTTTGATAGCTATAAAGACAAAAAGTGGCTTCTTGTTTGTGTATTCATTTGTCCTTCTGCCATGAGGGACTTGAAACTTCTTTTTCTCTGACTATCCAGTGTCCACTTGTATTCTTTTTTGCATGAATTAATCATTTATTTCTTTTTTTTTCTATTTTTTTTTTGAGACAAAAGTTACACTATGTCACTCTCAGTAGAGTGCTGTGGTGTCACAGCTCACAGGAACCTCAAACTCTTGGGCTTAAGCGATTCTCTTGCCTCAGCCTCCCAAGAAAGTAGGATTACAGGCACCCGTCACATCCTCTGGCTATTTATTTATTTTTGCAGTTGTCATTGTTGGTTAGCAGGCCAAGCCAGCCTCAAACCCACCAGCTTCGGTGAATGTGGCTAGCGCCCTACTCACTGAGCTACCAGCGCTGAGCCAATCATTCATTTCTTTGTCTGGCTTTCTGTTTGTTTTTTCTCATTGATTTATAGAAACGCTTTGTATAAGAACACAAATCTTTTAGCTGCTAAAATGTGGCAAATATTTTCTCCTTAGCTATTACATCTCACCTAACTTCATTGGTGAGTCTGTTACAAATCATAAGTGCCTCATCTTTATGAAGGCAATTTTTTTTTTTTTTGTAGAGACAGAGTCTCACTTTATCACCCTCGGTAGAGTGCCGTGGCGTCACACAGCTCACAGCAACCTCCAGTTCCTGGGCTTAAGCAATTCTCTTGCCTCAGACTCCCGAGTAGTTGGGACTACAGGCGCCCGCCACAACGCCCAGCTATTTTTCTGTTTTGCAGTTCGGCTGAGGCTGGGTTTGAACCTGCCACCTTCGGCATATGGGGCCGGTGCCCTACTTGCTGAACCACAGGTACCACCCTTTATGAAGTCAAATTTAAGGAGTTTTTTCCTGTTATGGCTCTGTGTTTTGTGCCTTTTCTTTCCCTAAGAGGGCAAAGGTGTGGGTAGAAGGGCACGCAGAGGGGAGTGGGGGGGCAGCTTTTGCTGAGACCTCTCATCCCAGAAGTACTCAGAGTTCAGCCAAGTTCAGGCACCTCCCACCCACTCTCTCCTGTTTTACACAGGCCCACCCTAACCATTTGAAAACTCCTGACCTTACAGGGCAAGTAGGGGCCAGGCCTGAGCCCAGAAGCCTGGGGATCTAGAGAGTACTGGCTGTCACCTTTGAGAGAAAGAAGGAAACAGGGCCTACCTCCCTCCCTGGCCCTCTTGGATGACCTATTTGTGCAACTTATTTATTTTCTCTGCAAACACCCAGTGGGGCCAACCTACCCAGGAGGGAGCATGTGCAGCTGATTCAGCCTCTTCAGATCTTAGTTTCCTCCTCTGTGAAATGGGGTCAATCAAGCCCCTACTCAGTGAGCTGGCAGAAGGCTCACAGGAGATGCTTGGTGTAAACATCGCGTTGTCAATGCACGGTGCCAGGCACACTATAAGCACCCAGGTGTCCACATCGACCTCCGCAGACATCAGCACCTACCTGGGGACCTGACCCATGGGCATTCCTGAGCACAAAACTCTGCCTGAGTTCCCTGGCTTTGGCCGAGTGGCTGTATCCCTCTGCCTCAGTTTCTCCATCTTGAAACTGTGCCATAGCAGTCCCCACTGCACAGAGCCCACAATACAAGAATGAAAAGTATCAGGTGAGCACCTTTTAGGCCCCGAACTTGTCCCTGAGGATGAGGAAGCCTGGGGACCTTCTGCCTCTAGCTCACCTTTGTGGGGTAACAGTACAAAAGAGAGCCAGAGGTCTCTGACCTAATATAGTGCTGGTAATCAAGAAAAGGGCATAAAGATGAATGGTGAGAGGTTGGGTCAGGGGCCTGGCCTGATCTAGGGGTAGTGGGCTTTCATGAGGAGGTAGCACCCATGCTGAGGGTTGAATGGCCAGAAGAGACAGCCAAGGAGAAAGAGAAAAAGGTGATCTGGGAGGACCCAGCCTGAGTCAAGATCTGAAAACATAGACATTTGGAGGAATGGCCAGGAGCAGACTGTGCTGGGACTGGGAGAGGCTGGCAGGATGGGCTGAGTGGCTGGAGAACAGTAGAAGCTGCAGAGAACATGTCAGGCCTGGGGGAGGCTGGTAGGATGGCCCAAGTGGCTGGCGAGCAGCAGAAGCTGCCTCTGGCAGTGTGTGCAGGGTTAGGCTGAACTGGGGCAGGGAGGAGGCCAGGGTGGGTCCCAGCTCCTGACAGAGTGCCCCTGAGCACAAACCCAGGGTACCACTAGCAGTTCCCATCTCACCTGCCAGTCTGTGCCCCCCAGTTGCTCGCTCCTTTCCTTTCCCAGCCCCAGCATCTTAGTCTTTCTTTCCTGGCTCATCTCACTTCAGTTACAACTCAGAAATGCTTCATTTTTTATGTAGTCTCATTTGAAAAGTTTTTCCTGTTATGGCTCTGGGCTTTGTGCCTTTTCTATCCCTTCACCCTTCTGCTAATGCAGGGCCCCCCAGCCCAGAATCCCAGCCTAGAGTGTATCCACCATCCCCTGTGTTCTGTTCTGTCCTGGGGTCCACATCCCGTTCACCAGGAGTGGCTCCCCAGAGGCTAAGCAGTGCGAACAAGCCCCAGTTCTCTATCTGTGAAACGGGCACATCTTCCTGTCATTCCTATTCCCCAGGTATCTCACGCCACACCACACTCGTAGCCGCCACGTGGATCTCCCAGACCCTGTGCCCCAGCCCCTTGTGAGACCATGTTAACCCTGGTAACCCCTGAGAGCCCTTGAGTAAAACCCAAACTCAGGGTGCCCCTGAATGGCTTCCAACCTCCTGGCCTTGCACGTGCTAAGCTGACAGATGGAATAGCATGCCCTTCTTCCATGTGGGCGTGGGAGCCCAGCCCAGCCTCAGGCAAGGAGCCTCTGCAAGAAGTCTGAGCCTCAGTTTCCCTATCTGAACAATGGGCTAATTTCCTCTGTTCCTCCCTCTGAAAGCTCAAGGAAGAGCAGAAGATCCCTGGGAAGAAATGAGATGTCCCTGTCATGCTCAGGGTGTACAGGGCATCCTCCCCAATCCTTTAGCAAGCACATGTCAACTGGCTGCCAAGTGGGTGGGCATGTGGGCAGTGGGAATCTGACTGGGCTTCCAGTCTCCACTCCACTCCCTTATCCCAGGGTAACTGGGCTGAACAATGCCCTGTGGGGGCTGAGGAGGAGACGCCCAGTGTTTGCACAGGCTGCCTGGGAATGTAGCAGGACAGGCCCTGGGGGCCCCTGAGTCAGTAGCTGTGGGCACTTGTCCAGGAGGGGTGGGGCATCCTCAGCAGGTGGCACTAAAGGCCCAGGGACTCTCTCCCACAAACAGGTGGGGAGGGGGTGAGTGGGGACTCAGTCTAAGGTCAGGGGCTTGTTGGTTCATTCACTTCCTGGTTGACAACCCCACACAGCCCATCCTGGCCATGCCCAGCTCTATCTGTTTGATGGACACTGGATACTACCCAGGACTTAGGCTTCCTACCCTCCATTCACACCCCTCACCTACTCTAAACTGTCCCCAAGCAGAGATGGGCCTACCACTCACACACCTGGGTCCCTAACCCACACCCAGCACTGGCAAATTTAGTCTACTCACTCCCATCCCCAGGCAAGTCTTCATTTATTCCCAGTCCACCCAGTTCCTCACTCCCACCATTATGTCCCTCTCCTGCTCAAAATCCCACCATGGCTATCTAGTGCCCTGGCCCTAAAGGCCCAACTCCTCCTTGGAGTATGTGAGGTCCAGCCCCTCTTTCTGACCTTGGGTTTCTCTTAGCCTTGGGCCTTAAACAGTTCTCACTCACTCCTGCCTCAAGGGCTTTGCAGAGGCAGTTCCCAGACTAGAGCCTAAACCTCATTCACCCTTGTGAGCACAGCCCAACCTGTGGGGGAACCAACCCCAGTGCATGCTCAGAACCCATTCTAGACCCTCATCTGTAGCCCCCACAGCAGGAGGTGTGAGGCTGGGTCTCCTCCCCCCACCCACTGGCTCCCCAGGACAAGCCTGGAGTGGAGGGGCAGGGGTCCATCAATGCTGTGCCTTGCCCTCCTCAGTGTCACAGCTGGGAGTGCCAGATAAGTTGGGACCAATTGACACCCAACAGGGCCACAGACAGAGACTCCTCCCTGTGCTGGGGGAGGGGATAGTAATAAAGCATCCCTCCCTCCCCCCACCATCCTGCAGGCCTGAAGAAACAACCTCTCTGAAAGCAGGGAGAAGTAATGAGTGAATGAATGAATGAGCCCAACTGGCTGAGCCCCAGCCGAGGCGAGCAAAACCCAGGTTCTGTGAGCTGGTCATGGTGTGTTCAAACATGCTGGGATCAGGGTTCTTGGGGGTGGGGAATATGAATGGAGCCAGAAGCCCCTACTTCTGGGGTAGTCCATCATCCCCACAGCCCAGTGTCCTCAATTTGGACCTGAGTGGAGACTGACTGACTCCATCAATAAAGGCCATAAAGGCCAGGCACCCCCCCTCTTCCCTCTTGTGGTGCTTCTGAAGAGGAGAAAGGGCAGTCAGTGTGTTCACACCCCAGAAGTCAAAGGTACCCACATTAGGGATTAATGAAAACAGAAGTGGGGAGGGTGGCCCCCAAGTCCTAAGTCCAAGTGCATTCTCTCTGTGGACAGCCCTGGCCTGAGCACCTACTGTGACTGTCTCACAAAGGCTTACACCATGCCTGCATATTCTATATCTTCCCCCTTCACTGTGGGGATTTGTCCTTGGCATTAGTTTTTCCAACAGAAATGGGTTTGAGGAGGTGGGGGGTACACACAGTAGGTGTGGCTGGAATAGGAAGAACAGGCAGCAGGTGGGGAAGCCAGTCACTGCCTCCTGCCTGCCCAGGTCCCAGCAAGCACCCAGAGGAGAACAAAAGCCACAGTCAGGAGGGCTGGGGGGGCGGTCTGTGGGCTGCCCTTGAGGGGCCCCTGGCACCAGTCACCAGCTGCTTGTCCCTTGTCCTATGCCAGGGCCCTGGAGGGAGCCTCTAGGCCTCAGGGTTGGGCAGAGGTGGTGGTAGAGTAGGGGGGAGGGCCCCACAGGCTGCTCCACCCAATGACTCAGCCCCAAGATAGGCCTCCCCAGGGAAGACAATGGTGTCTTGTGGGTGCTGGGAGAATCTCCTGACAGTGTGAGCCCCAGAGCAGACTGGAATCCAAAGAGGAGCTCTCTGAGCCTCAGTTTCCCTGTGGGTTTAACTACTTAGATGTGAGGACCTCCAACATACTGCTAGAAAGAGCCATCCTCGAGTCTAAAGGGGAGGGGTTGGGTGGGCTCATTGAGTAAGGTGCAGGCCCCACATGCCGAAGGTGGCAGGTTCAAACCCGGCCTCAGCCAAACAGCAAAATAGAAAAAAAAAAAAAATAGCCAGGCATTGTGGTGGGCGCCTGTAGTTCCAGCTACTCGAGGCTGAGGCAAGAGAATCGCCTAAGCCCAGGAGTTGGAGGTTGCTGTGAGCTGTGTGATGCCACAGCACTCTCCTGAGGGTGATAAAGTGAGACTCTGTCTCTACCAAAAAAAAAGGGGGGGGGAAGGGTCTCTGAAGGCTCATCTTGCATCTGGAGGGAAGGCACTGGATTGGTCACTATCACCAACATGGCAATGCCCAGCACAAAACCTGGTATGTCGTCAGCGCTCAATGGTGAATGGTCCATGAATGGTTGGTTACTACACTTCCATGGGTGAAAATGAAGGTCCTCTCTACAAACTCTGGCTCCCATTAGATGGCTGAATCCCTGAGCATGGTGGGGGCGGGCCCACACTGAGTGAGACTCCAGCCTGGCCTTCAAGGAAACTCCCAAGGAAGGGCAGGGAGAACCAGAACCAGACACAGACAGCCTCAAACCTGTGGGGTCAGTGCAAGGCTGCAGGCAAGGGCTGGGACACAAAAGCAAGCTGTCAGCACCTGTTCTATACCCATTGCTTTGCCCTTCTATTTTCCTGATGAGAAAACTGAGGCCCAGAGAGTAGCAAGAACTTGCCCAAGGTCATAGTGAGATGGGGAAGGATGAGAGATTCGAACCCAGGCCCTAAGATCTACTGCTTGTGAGAGGCTCCCTCACAATGGGTGAGGGTCAGGTTCAGGCCGGTTTGATGATGGGGGTGGGAATACTGATGGCCAGAAGATGGGAATGAACCTGGTAGGTTCTGGAACAAGGTCAGGCGGAGGTCACTAGAGCCTAAGGGAAAGACTTCTCTCTGGGGCTCCAGGGCTCCTGAAATATTGTATTGTCGTTTGTTGTTGTTATTATTATTATAACAACAATTTTTTGAGACAGAGTCTCAAGCTGTTGCCCTGAGTAGAGTACCATGGCATCATAGCTCACAGCAACCTCCAATTCTTGGGCTCAAGTGATCCTCTTGCCTCAGTTCTTCTATTGTTAGTAGAGACAGGGTCTTGCTTTTTGCTCAGGCTGGGGTGGAACTCATGAGCTCAAGCTATTCACTCGTCTCAGCCTCCCAGAGTGCTAGGATTACAGGCGTGAGCCACCGCACCTGGCCGTTTGTTATTATTTTTATCCTCAAATGCTTAAGAGCCTCTTGCCACGGAGGTAACTTTTTTGTGTGTGCAATTTTTGGCCAGGGCTGGGTTTGAATCCACCACCTCCAGCATATAGGGCCGGTGCCCTACTCCTTTGAGCCACAGGCGCCGGCCACGGAGGTAACTTTTGACCAAAATGTAGACACACACTACTATGAACTAGAAAGCCAGATTTTACAGATGAGGAAACGGAGGTTTAGGTAGACTAAGGCACAACTCAGGGGTTCCACTAGGGGATTCTCTGACCTCAACCCAAAGTGAGCCTTGGTCTCCCTGCCGCAAGGAAAATGGGTCTATAGTTTCCTCCGGGCCTGAGATGCCCGCTCGCAACATTCAACACCCAGGGCCGGCCCCAGGAACTAAGACACTACCAAGCGAAGGAGGCTGTGCGGGCGGCCACGCAAACCTAAGAACAAGACTCCCAAACCCACCCCTTTCATATCTCCCGGCCTCTTCTTGCTTGAAGAGTCCCACCTCCGCAGCGGAGAGCGGCGGGACCTCGTGACGAATGGCCGGCAACCCCGCCAATTAGGCTTTGGCGTTCTTCAATTGGTCACCTACGTTCTCCTTATCTTTCAATCTCACCGTCCTTTTCGGCCGCTTGCGTCACGGGATGTGCGCTGAGACTGCGTGTTCCTCCGCGCGGTAAGATAGTTCCTCCCACGTCCCCGCGTCGTTGGCCAACAGTCCCCTCAAGGGCGACCCCACTCCTGGGCTCCGGGTGACTTCAAGGGTCCTCTCGCGGGTGCTCGGGGGTCGAGCTGTGGGTTGGGGTGCAGGCGGCGTGGGCGCGGCGGAGGAATAGCGGGAGCCGCCGGGCGGGGCACGGGGCGGGGCGGGACGGGACGGGGGCGGGCCCGGAGCTGGGCGGGGCTGGACCGGCTCGGGGCGCGGGTGGGGGCGGAACATGTCTCCCGCCGCAGGAAGATGAGGCAGCGGCAGCGGCAGCGGCTGCTGGCGTAGCGGGCCGGAGCCTAGCCGGACCCGACTCGGGCGGCGGGCACCGCGGTTACCGCGTACGCCGCTGTCCCAACACCCCGGTCGGCCGCGCGCGCACACGGGCCCCGCTGGGCGGGGAAGGGGGCCCGGGCCACGCGCCGCCACCGCCGCCCACGCGCGACCCTCGGAGGCCCGGCCGCTATACCCCTTTGTCCCGGGGGGGGCCTCGCTTCATGCCGCCGCTCCTCGCGCGCAGCGTGCCTGGCCGCGCCGAGCAGGTAACTGCGCTGGGGACCCTCAGGAGGCGGGGGGCACACTCCGCAGAACCCCCGGCGCTTTGTGCAAAGTTGACCCCGGCCCTCCCTGCGCCCGGAGGGGGGAGCGCGGAGGAAGTAGGGGCGGGGGCTCTGAGGGGGGTGCGCCTCGGCGGGCCCGGGCGGCGGCCGTGGAGTCATTGTTCTCCAACTTTGCGCGGCGCTGGGGGGGCCAGCGACGTGGAGGGGCCCAGCGCGCGCCGTCGCCCCCCGCCCCAGTTGGGCACCACCAGAGAAACTTTGCGGATCCTTCGTCGGGGGCGTGGAGGACGCCACGCCGGCCGCCCAACTTTGTTGTTGGGACACCGCTACTCTGGGCGCGGGGGGTCTCGGGGAGCTCCCTCCGACCCGGGCGCTGGAGTTTGGAGGGGAAGCGAGGGAGAGAGGGAGGGAGAATCCTTTTGTCTGCGCGGAGAAGGGGCCGCTGGGCAGATTGCGGCCCCGGGTTGGGGGGCCTGGGCTGGGGGGCCCAGTGAGGCGGGGGCGCTAGGAGAACATCTGCTCCGCGTTAATGCGGGGAGAGGCGGTGGCGCGAGCTTCAAAGGGCTCCCTGGCGGTGCTACTTACACCGGCTGCAGGGGTTGGGGGTTGGGGTAGGGGTGGTTTCCCGGGCCTCCTCCTGCCCCTCCCCCCCGAAAGAAAGACGCTTCGGGCTCCTTCACCCTCCACTGGAGTGGTTTCAAACATTTTCCAAGTCGCAGAAGTCCTTGTGAAGACCCAGAAGTCTTTATCCTCACCTGTAAGAACCCGAGTCGGCGCACCCCCCAACTCCAGTCTGTCTTAAAATCAGTTTCAACTACCCGACAAAAAGTGTGATTTTGTAGTCAAAAAAGTCAGTTTCATTTGCTCTCCAAAAATAAAGAAATAAAAAAAACTTTGCTGGGGACAGGGTGAACCTAGGGCACCTGTTTCACACCGGGTCTCTGGTGGGCAAACAAAGTGGAGCTTCTCTGCTTCTGAACTTGGGTGCTGCCCTGCCTAGGGAATCCTCCACTTCCCTTCCCATGTCTTTCTTTGGGAAGACTTTAATCCCTTTTCTGGGAATAGGATGGGACCTAGCAGGTAGATCCCCTATCCTAGAATGGAGTTTACCAACTGCCATGGAAGGGGACTGTACTCCCTGGTCCTGGGAGGACCTGGTCTTTGGACTCCCTCCCTCAAGGGGCTGTAGGCAAAAGATGTTTTCCAAGTTACTTAATAATTCCTGGATACCCTGTGATGATAGCACAACCCCTGAAGATAAAACAACCCCGGGTGTTTTTTGTTTTTTTTTTCTTTTCTAAGCTTGGTTGAGTTTTTCTGGGGAAGGGACAGGGAGGTTAAAAGTGAGGGAAGCTTTGTAGGTCCCTATGAAGAGACCCCACGTTTAGCTGTGAAGCCAGGAAGGGGCTTTGTGGCTTTTTTGATTCCTGGATTTCTTTCAGTTTGAATTTGGGGTGACTTTAGTGTGCTATGACAGCTTCTGGGGGTGGGGTGGAATTCTAGATTCCCTTTTTGTGGGGCTGTGCCATTCTTCTTTCCCAGGGGTGGGGCCAATGGATAAGCCTGGAGTAGTTGGAAGGGGAGATGTGGAGAGAGGGGAGGCTCTGACCACTCTGCATCCAGTTTAAAATTTGCAACTTGATTCCCTGGTAGTTACCAAAAGAATTGAGGAAGCTTACACATTCTCCCCATTTTTCAGACTCCCTGAGGGGTCTACAGAGACTCAAACTCTGGAGTTCCAGCTTCCCTATCTGTTCCCCTCTAGCCTCCTTTTTAAAGGATTCCCCACTCCTCATCTCTCTGCTAGGCCATAGTCTTTCAACCTTCTTTCCCTTTCCTGTTTTCCTTGTGTCTGTCTCTGCGTCTGCCATGCAGGGCTGTTTCTAGGTCTGAGGTACCCACTCTGGCCCCAGTACCCACCATTGCTGCTGGAGAATGAACCAGCCTCAGAGGATGGCACCTGTGGGCACTGACAAAGAACTCAGTGATCTCCTGGACTTCAGCATGGTAAGCTTGGATCCTTTCTCCCCCTGCCTAGGCTTGTGCCCACCTCTTGGACACACCCTCCACTGCCAAAATAGTGAGGCTTTTAAGGGGAAAGAGGTGGCTTTCTGAACATGTTCCCAGTGGAGCCTCAGTCTGTTTGGGTGGGGTGGTCTTCTGGGAGGAGCTGGGGGAGTTAAGGTCCTCTCCAGTGGGTAGGCTGACACCCACATTGCAGTGCATGCAGCCTTGGGGGTTCGCCCAACCAAAGTGGGTATAGCCTGCTACTTAAGAGATAGTGAGGCTCCACACCTGTGGCTCAAGTGTCTAAGGCACCAGCCATATATACCTGAGCTGGCAGGTTCGAATCCAGCCCAGGCCCGCCAAACAACAATGATGGCTGCAACCAAAAAATAGCCGGGTGTTGTGGTGGGCACCTGTAGTCCCAGCTATTTGGGAGGCGGAGGCAGGAGAATTGCTTGAGCCCAGGAGTTGGAGGTTGCTGTGAGCTGTGATGCCACAGCACTCTACCCAGGGCAACAGCTTGAGGCTCTGTCTCAAAAAAAAAAAAAAGATAGTGAAACTGGGGCCCAGAGAGAGGGAAGGACAGCCAGGGCCTCTGCATCTTAGTGGGGGGATGGGACTTGGCCTTGACTGCTTAGCCTTAAGGCCTCAGCTTGCCGGGATGAGCAAACTGGCCTTGACCTTCTAATCTGTAAAATGGGCACAATCTGGGTCATTTGCTTCATCAGGGGTGTAGACAAAATAAAGAGGAAGTGCCCAGTGCTAAGCAGACCTATGCTGTGGAACCCTCCAGGAATGGGGCAGCCACATCCAGGCCCATACAGGGCTCCCTTTCTCATGTGGGCAGAGGACATATGATAAAACTAATTCCTCCATTAGTCATTTGCAAGGGTCAATGTGAAGAGGTAAGGTCACTAGGAGCCTGGGTGTGGCTGACAGAGAGACCTTGTTAGGAGTCCTTGGACTGGGAGTAGGTGGATAGCACCTGTCCTGGAGGAAGCACTGTTATTACTGTCAAGGTGGTGGTTGGGGAGAAGGCAGGCCCTGTGGGGAGGGCATGTTCCCCCATAGTCTCCCAGTGGTTTGATCTACCTCTGAATGGCCCATTTTGCAGCTGGGCAGATAGAGATACAGAGAGAGTGCTCCCAGAGGTCAAATGGCTCAGACAGGCTTAATGAGGCCCCAAACCAGACCCCCCTTAGGTGCTGGAGAAGTTAAGTGTCTTAGAGAAGCAGGGGCCTCAGTTTCTCTATCTGTGCAGTGGCCACATTTGTAGGTGTTGGGGGGGTTGTCAGTATTTCTCTGAAAAACTTAAGAATCTTGGTTTCTTTCTTCTGCCACAACTATGGATGAACTCTTAAATCCTGCCCCCACCCCCCATCTTTGGTAAGCACCATTTTTATTTGAAACAGGTCAGGGGAGGGCACTTTCAGTCTGAATTCAACCCCTGGTGTGAAGCAAAGGGCCCTGAGGTCTGTCAAAAAACAAAAGTCCCCAAACTGAAACAACATCAGCTACTCTACGGAAAAACACAGCCCGAGGGACAGAGGGGCCACAGTTCCGGAAGGGCCATGCTGATATTTTTAAGCCCCATTTTATTTTTGCTTCCCTGGCTGAGTAACCAGGGGTGCAGTTTGGTTGTTTTTTTGTTAAACTGACAAGTCACAGACTATTGGGCTGGAACAGACCAGCTTTTGGGGAGTTGGAAGGAGCATAGGTTCAGCCCTGTAGGACTCAGTCCCAAACCTCTGGGCAAATATCTCCCCTACCCAGGGTTGGAACCAGCAGCCCATTTCACAGATGAGGAAACTGAGGTGGAGAAGAGGGAAGGTGCTTGTCTTTCCAGAACTCTTTACACAGAGCAGTGTTTTCCCTCTCCTTGATTCCTTGATGTCATAAGGAGGGGGGCTTGCCTGGGCACTCAGTCCACCACTGCCCTAATCCCTCCTCTGTGCTTTCACAGCTGCCCTTGTGCCACCTGCCCCAGCAAAATTGAATTGATTTATTTCTTAGAAACAACTCCTTTTTGGACAGAACAAGCCAACTTAAATCTTAAAGGGAACCACTTTTTTTGGCCACAAAGAGGTGATTTTTCAAAATAAATACAAAGGAAGAAAACTAAACCCCAGGATGTTAAAATCCCACCTCTCCCTGCCTCTGTACATGTTCCTCTTTAAAAAGACATTAAGGGCTCGGCGCCTGTGGCTCAGCGGGCTAAGGCACCAGCCACGTACACCTAAGCTGGCGGGTTCGAATCCAGCCTGGGCCCTCCAAACAACAATTACGGCTGCAACCAAAAAAACAAAAATGGCCGGGCGTTGTGGCGGACGCCTGCAGTCCCAGCTACTTGGGAGGCCGAGGCAGGAGACTCGCTTGAGCCCAGGAATTAGAGGTTGTTGTGAGCTGTAATGCCACGACACTCTACCCAGGGCGACAGCTTGAGGCTCTGTCTCAAAAAAAAAAAAAAAAAAAGACATTAAGGACCCATCGTGGGCACTGGGCTCTGAGTGATAGGCCTCATGAAGGCCTAAGGCCTGGGAGGGTATGGTTTGAGGATAAAAGGGGTAGGGAGTGAGTGCTGGTGGCTGGGTGCAGTTGTCACGGGACCCTAGCTAGCAGTAGTCAGCACCCCTTAGCCCGCTACCATGAGTGAGATGCCCGTGTGCATTTGGGTTTCACAACATCCCACTTGACCGAAGCCCTGACTCCATTTCACACGGACAAGAAACTGAGGGATACAAGGGGCCAGTCTGGGCTGGTCATGAGACTTGCAGAGTCCACAGAACACAGTCTGGTGCCCCCTCTTTCAGTAGGCACCATATCACTATAACTCCTGGTGTCCAATAGTACAACACAAATAGAAACAGAAGCAACCCAAGTTCCTCTTGTGAGCTTGGCAAACCCCTAGGCCTGGGGTCCATTTGGTTCTGGTCCTGGCTTAGGCCATCTCCGTCCCAAAGCAGGTCTTAGTTTCCCATGTAGGGAGAGTCAGCCTGTCCCCCTGGCCCTGGGGTAATTGGACCAGTTCCCGTGGGACACAGAGGATGCAGTCCTGAGAACCTGCCTCCAGCCGGCACCACCCCTCCTGGGTAGCCTTTGCTTTATTCTCTGAGGCCAGATGAGAATATGGACTCAGTTTCCTCTTAATGTAGAATGGGAGTGGGACCCCACTCTTGGAAATGGCTGAAAATACCCTGCCTTCACACTCTGGCTGTCAGGATGGTCTCAGGGACTACTGGGTAAACCCTGTCCAGCAGCCCCTGTCCCAACCACTTGAATGACTTGGGCTCTAGACCGGATCTTTAAACCCAGCCCCTTGGGGTAGGGAAGGGATGTGTTTTGTTTTTTCTGTGGCAAAAGGGTTTGTTGATGTTGGCTTTTTCCTGTTAATGCTGCTAATCTGTTTAATCTTTGGGGGCTTAGAGCCCTAGGTATGGGTGAACCAGGGGGAGGCAGTCCCAAGTCTTAGCGCCTAAGGGCACTGCTGTATCAGCTGTGGAGCACACAGCCTACACCCAAGCAGCATGTCACCTCTGCCTCAACCTGTTGCCTCTTTGAGCCTGTTTCCCTTTTTGCCAGGCAGGTTAATGCCTCCTCTCATAGGGTGTGGTGAAGACTGCTCAGAGCAGCCCCTGAACATAGAGCTTTGCATGTGGGGGACAGTTAAACCCCGTTCCCAGCCATACGGGGTCTGTTGCCAGCACACACAGGAGGTGCTACTCATCTTGTCAGGAAGCATGGGTATATGCAGTGACCCCAGTCCAGGCTTAGGCAGTTCAGGCCTGCCTTGGGACTTGCAATAACCACTTATTGAATGGAAATAATTGCACCCTTTACAGCCAAAATGCACAAGGCCTGTATCACTTCTAAAAGCTGATAAGTTGTATCTGTTGCCTGAAACATACTGTGTAATATGTTCTTGTTCTTGAGGTTCTGCTGGATATGTTGCCCGCAGGGGTTTTGTTCAGCCACCTCGGGTCAGTGGAACCCACAGTTGCACCCAGCTCTGGGACATGGCAGGCTTTTGGGTCTCTGGTGGACAGGATGTGCCAGGGTGGAGGTAGGCCACCGGTACCCAAATGTCCCAGAGCCCTGCCCCCCTGTGACAAGCTCGTGATTACAGAATTTGGTTTGCCACCTCCTGCTCACTTTTCTCTCCTTTCCCTGCAGATGTTCCCGCTGCCTGTGGCCAATGGGAAGGGCCGGCCCACCTCCTTGGCCGGCACACAGTTTGGAAGTTCAGGTAGGACCATAGCTCCCAACTGCCGAATGTAGAAGGTCTTTCAAGGATGGAGCATGGGGCTGGGGGAGGCGATGGAGGTGGGCAAAGCAGGTCGGGCCAGGGCAGAGAGCCTGAGCATCCCGAGGTTCAGCCGCTCTCCCTTGGTGGACAGAACCTATTGATCAGCCCAGCAGACAGTGTGGTATCCTCTTTTCCTCCTAGCTTCAGCCTTGCAGTGGGGGCTGGGCCCATTTGCAGATGGAGGTCTTGAGCCTCTGTGTCTCTAGTCTATCTACAAGAGGGAAATTGGGTCAGGGAAGAGGCATGACAAGGAGCCCATATCTTTCACCAAGACCCTACCCACCTTGTAAGCCCCAGATGAGGTCCAGCTGCCTAGAACATTTGCATTCAGTTGTGGATTAGATGCTTGTTATGTATAAGGCTCAGCACTAGAGTGACTAACCTTCCTGGTTGCCCAGGACTGACAGGGCCCCAGGGATTTCATGGGATCTGTAACTTTAAGCACTAAAACTGGAGACATCCCAGGCAGACCTGGATGAGTCAATCACCCTGACGGATTCCATGGCAGATGGGGCAGAGTTGAGAGCCAGCAGGGAGGAGGGCTGAGAATTAAAGGATGGTGCAGCTGGGCATGGTGGCTCATGCCTGTGATCCCAGCAGTTTGGGAGGCTGATGTGTGAGGATTGCTTGAGGTCAGTTTGGGCAACATAGTGAGACCATCTCTATAAAAAATTTACAGTATTAGCCAGATAATGGTGGCACATCCTTGTAGTCTCAGTAACTTGAGAGGCTAAAGCAAGAAGGATCACTTGAGCCCAGGGGTTCGAGGCTGCAGTGAGCTGTGATTACACTATTGCACTCCATCCTGGGCAACAGAAGGAGACGCTGTCTTATCTTTTTTGGGTGGAAGGGGGAAGTATCTCACTTTGTTGACCTCAGTAGAGTGTCATGGCATCATAGCTCACAGCAACCTGAGACTCTGAGGCTCAAATGATCCTCCTGTCTCAGTTTCCCAAATAGCCAGGACTACAGGAACTCGCCCTAGTACCCAGCTATTTTTAAAGATGAAGTCTTACTCTTGCTCAGGCTGATTTTGAACTCCTGAGCCTTGGCCTCCTAGAGTGTTAGGATTAGAGTCATGAGCCAACTGAGATACTGTCCTTAAAAAAATGGTATGTGTATAGGACTGGGAGGAACACATGGCAGGGCCAGGTTGCAGATAGGACATGGGCTGTCCCAGAGCCAAGACCATCATGAAGGTCTCCAAAGAGGGGGTGTTTGAGCAGAGACCTGGGGGCAAGAGGAAGGGAGCCATGAGCATGTGAAGGGAAGAGCATGCCAGGAAGCAGGCACAGTGTGTGCTAGGCCCTGAGGCCATGCTGTGCCTCGCTGTTGGAGGCATAATGAGGAGGCCCTTTTGGTCAGAGGGCATCAGTGTAAGGGTAGGAAGGGGATGCAGCAGGTTGCTGTGGTCTTTGTGGGCCATGGGGGTGGGGGAGATATCTGCATTGTTCCAAAGGCAGCAGGGAGGCATAGAGGGTTGTGGTTAGAGATCAGTCTGCCATGCATTCTGGGAAGCCTCTCTTGACTGTTGACAGGAGCCCCTCAGGGAGACCAAGGAGGGCTCATCCTGATGGTGGTTTTAGGATCTTGAGCACCTGTGACTCTTGCCTGGATGTCTTGGGACTAGGGCCTCTTAGGCTGTGTTTGTTGTCAATTCTGGGGTGGGAGTGGAAAGTTCTGTTTTTCAGTTATCTCCAAAATCCACTGGGGGTGACCTTGGGGTCTCTGCCTGGAGGAGGAGGGGGTTTTGAGGGGTGGGCCAGAGTGATTCATGTTAGGTAACCTACCCCAAAGGGAGGGCATGATGTTGCTGCCCTACTGTCTTCTCCTCAGCCTGAGGAAGTGGCCACAGGGCTGTCCAGAGTGCTCCCAAAGGCCTGGAAATCCCCATGGGCTGCCCACCATCACCCCCCCACCCTCCGGAACTTGAGGTACTGACACTTCTCTGCCTTGGCAATGGGTCAGGCCTAGAGACTTCTTGGAGGAGGTGGTACAGACACAGCAGCAATCCACCCTCATCCACCCTGACCTCTGCCCTGGGCTTACAGCAGTGTTTGGTGGGAAGGCTGGGGCATCCTTTCTCACCCTCTCTGCCCTCCTGCCCACCTCTTGCAGCCATGGCTAACAGCCTTGAGCACCTAGAGCCCTGGCATGTGAGCACGGCCCAGAGAACATTTCCCCTTAGATGGGCCTGCCTGATTGGCCAATTCCCTGGACACCTAGCCCAGCCTGGCAGGAACCCTTATTAGCAGGTGCGTCCAGCCTGCAGCTCACAGGCTGCGTGCAGGTTATGTAGGAGCTTTTTGCTTATCTGTGGTGGTGGCTATTGTGAAAAGTATACCTGGATCTTTTTTGGTTTATCAGCTTTTGTTAGTGTTTATATATTAACATGTGGCCCAGGACAACTCTTCCAATGTGGTACAGAGAAACCAAAAGGTTGGACAGCCCAGCAGTTTCCTTTTGCCAATTGACGTTCTGTGTTTTCTGTGTAGCCTTGTGCCCCCAGACACATGAGGCTGAGTTTTTGAGGGATGCACAGTGAGGCCTGTCATACTGTATTTCTTGCTTTTGAAGGATATGATGTGGCTGGTCCAGCCCAGAATACCCCCATCCTGGACACAACAGGGTGACCCGTGACCCTCTCTCCTGGCCTAAGCCTGAGGGTGGCATATTGCTGGGACCCCTTAGGTCTGAGCTTAGGCACTCCCTCCCACTGCCATGGGCTTGCTCTAGGATCTGGACAAGATGTGTTACATGTATTGGGTGATGTCACTTTTCTAAACCTCAGTGTCCTTATCTGCAGAATGGGCATCTAACTCAGAGGACTCAGCAAGTAGATGGGTGTGAGAGAGCTTTCTAAGTTATGTGGTGTGGGGTCTATTTTGGTGGAGTCCTCTCAGTCCTGCCTGGAGCTCATGGTAAAGGGGTCCCTAGGCACGGGATCAGTGGGCTGCAGTGATCTTTGGCTTGAATAAGGACCCCTGTCCGGGCAAGCCTGGCAGTCCATCAGCAGGGTGCAGCAGCGTGACTCTGCCAAGCCTCAGTTTCTTGCTTCAGAAAGGTGGGTACACCCTCCTTCCAGCTAGGCCTGGTTGGCTTACAGAGGACACCACCATTTTTCAAGACTTCCCAAATGCTAGTGGGTTTCTCCAACCAATATTTATCTACCTGACCCCGTCTTTATGTGTCCAGTCCAGCATTTATGTAGTGTTCCTTTAGATCAACTCGTTTCTCTTAAGTCATTTTGAAAGGGAACTTTATTTTTTTTTTGAGACAAAGTCTTACTTGTTGCCCTCTGTAGAGTGCCAAGGTGTCACATCTTACAGCAACTTCAAACTCATGGGCTCAAACAATTCTCTCATCTCAGCCTACAGAGAGGCTGGGACTACAGGTGCCTACCACAATACCCTGCTATTTTTAGAGACAAGTTCTTGCTCAGGCTGGTCTGGAACCTATGAGCTCAGTCAGTCTACCCTCCTCGGCCTACCAGAGTGCTAGGATTATAGGCGTGAGCCACTGTGCACAGCCTAAAAGGGAACTTTATAGTAGAAAATCAGCATAATTGAGATAATCTCTTTTACGATTGCTGAAAAAAAAAGAAAATCAGCAGCCAGGGTAGAATGAAAGGTATCTCTGAAAATTAATTGAATGGAGGTCAGGCAGTGTTGCCTGTGGAAGTGTCTGGTTTTATTATTGTTATTGTCATTTTTTAGTTAAATCATAACTTTGTACATAGATGCATTTATGGGGTTCAGTGTACTGCTTTGATATACAGTGTGAAACACATTGAACTAAATAACACATCTATCACAATTATATTCATTTCTTAATAGTTTTGAAATGTACCATTGCATCTTACACATTAGGTGAGGTCCCCCAAATGCCCACCCTCCTCCCTATCTGTTTTTTTGTTTGTTTGTTTTTAATTTTTTTTTTAAGGCTAGTCAAGTGATGGTTTTTGGTTTTTAAAAAACATTGATGTGGCTCAGCGCCTGTGGCTTAACAGGCTAAGGTGCCAGCCACATATACCTGAGCTGACGGGTTCGAATCCAGCACAGGCCCTCCAAACAACAATGATGGCAGCAACAATAAAACGGCTGGGCATCGTGGCGGCCGCCTGTAGTCCCAGCTACTTGGGAAGCAGAGGCAGGAGACTCGCTTGAGCCCAGGAATTAGAGGTTGCTGTGAGCTGTGATGCCACAGCACTCTATCCAGGGTGACAGCTTGAGGCTCTGTCTCAAAAACAAAACATTGATGCACCTGTAGTCCCAGCTACTTGGGAGGTGGAGGCAGGAGAATCGCTTGAGCCCAGGAGTTGGAGGTTGCTGTGAGCTGTGATGCCACAGCACTCTATCCAGGGTGACAGCTTGAAGCTCTGTCTCAAAAAAAAAAAAAAAAATTGATGTTAAGGACAGTGCCTGTGGCTCAAACAAGTAGGGCACTGGCCCATTTTATTGGAGGTGGCGAGTTCAAACCCGGCCCTGGCCAAAAACTGCAAAAAAAAAAACCACATTGATCTTAAGAGAGGTTAAGAGAGGCATTACAGATAAACTAATGGGAGACAAGATTCTATGGTTATCTAGATTGGAAAACATTTAAACAAGAATAGTTTTTCTACTCCCCTCCCTACCTCCCATTTTTGGAAACTCAGACACAGATCTCTGAGTGACAACTTGAGTTCTGCAAAAGAAGACAGACTCTGAGGCCACTGGAGGCCCCAGGAAATGCTATGGACAAATCAAAGAAGATTTCCTTACTATCTTTAATTTCTCCATTGCTTTCTTGGTTTTTGCATCTGTAAATGGAGCACATGCTCAGAGTGAAAATCCCACACTTAGGAAAAGCTGTCTCTGTGTTTTCTTTTTAGAGAGGACCGTGGATTAACATAGGTATGTGGGATTATTTCCTCAGGGTAAATTTCTAGAAGTGGAATTGCTAGGTCTGTGGATGTGTTTTTATGTTGGAAATGTTCCTCTTGTTTCCCTGCAATAAATCCAGAGTGGGTCCTTCTTAGTCTCTTCCTTACTCTGTCGCCCAGGCTGGAGTGCAGTGGCATCACGCTAGCTCACTGCAGCCTTAAACTCCTGGGCTTAAATGATTCTCCCACCTCAGCCTCCCAAGTAGCTGGGAGTAGCTGGGACTGCCAGCATCTGTCACTCCACTCAGCTAAGTTTTAAAGTTTTTGTAGAGACAGGGTCTTACTGTGTTGCACAGGCTGAGATGATGTCCGTTCAGCTGGCATTTATTTAATTAAAAGAGGGTAATTATCTTTTCAGAAGTTGATCTACTGTGTGAATTCTTTTTTTGATGAATTTCTTATTCTCCTGAGCAACTTTTTATATTGGGCTTTTCATTTTAAAATCATTCTAGATTCGGCTTGGCGCCTGTGGCTCAGCGGGCTAAGGTACCAGCCACGTACACCTGAGCTGGCGGGTTCAAATCCAGCCCACCCGCCAAACAACAATGACGGCTGCAACCAAAAAATGGCCGGGCGTTGTGGTGGGCGCCTGCATTCCCAGCTACGGGGGAGGTGGAGGCAGGCTACTCGCTTGAGCCCAGGAATTGGTGGTTGCAGTGATCTGTGATGCCACAGTAATCTATCCAGGGTGACAGCTTGTGGCTCTTTCTCAAAAAAAAAAAAAAAAAAAAAACAAAAACAATAAGGGACAAGAAATAGGTATAATAGGCATAATTTCTTCACAATCTTGTCAACAAAACGTCTTGGGACGTTTGCCATACTAATATGCAGATATTACTGTCTCAATGTAGTTTGCTTATTTATTTATTTTTTTGAGACAGTCTCACTTTGTCACCTTCAGTAGAGTACCATGGCGTCATAGCTCACAGCAACCTCCAAGTGATTATCTTACCTCAGCCTCCCAAGTAGCTGGGACTACAGGTGCCCACCACAATGCCCAGCTATTCTTCTTTTTTTAGAGACAAGGTCTTGCTGTTGCTCAGGCTGGTCTTGAACCCATGAGCTCAGGCAATCTACCCACCTTGGCCTTCCACAGTGGTAGGATCACCTTATTTTTGAATCTCATTATTGCAAGAGATATCTTAGACAAAATAAATGTCCAAGTAACTCTAGCTGAACATACTGTCAAATTAATGGATAAACCTTCATTTATTGTCATCATTGGAAATGTCTAGTCCAAACATTTAATTTTTCTGGACCATACCTCCAAGTATCTAGCATAATAACTATTTCCTTGTTCTACAGCTACTGCTAGATCAGTGTTGGTTATAGTTCAATGGATTTCCTGCTGAATGGGAATTGTGAGAATTCTGAGAATTGAATTAATTTGGCCTAGAAAGTATTGTAATTAACTTTCTACATTATTTAAAAAATTGAATCTACTTCCATTGTTAATTATCTTGGAATGTGTTCTATCCAGATCTTCATTGCACAATATGAAAGAATTATTTTTACATATATATGGGGTACATATATGTTACAAATAAATTACAAAAGGTTTACTATCTAACAGTACAGTGCTTTTGGGTTTAAAATCTGAGCCATTAAAAAGCAAAATTGGTCATTGTTAAAACAAGACTGGCTTTTGATGAGAACAATTTTTCCCTTTCTTACCCTTCATTCTTTATGCCTAAAGCAGATTATGCTTGGACCATATTTGTTCCTCTGCCTCTTGGTCAGGAAGTTTGAGTTTATGATCTGGTTTCCCTTAAGCTGGTTGATTACCTTGGGAACAGACATTAGCAGTGAGTTGAAGGCAAATATAAAGGGTGTGTAATTAACTTTATGTCCGTGGAGTGAGGTGTGCAGAGTAGGGAGCATTCAGCTTGTTTGGTCTGCTCTTTCTGCTTGGGGACTACTCAGAGGGCACACCAAGTTCTTTTTTATTTAAAAAGATTTGTTTTTTTTAAGAGAAAGGATCTCGCTCTGTTGCCCTGTCTGGAACACAGTGATGAAATTGTAACTCACTGTAGCCTCCAAATCCTGGGCTCAAGCAATCCTCCTGCTTCCCTGCCCCAGCTTTTGGAGTAGCTGGGACTACAACTACCACCACTACCAAGTGCTACCATGTCCATCTGAGTTTTTTTTTTTTTTTTTGGCCAGGGCTGAGTTTGAACCTGCCACCTCCAGTATATGGGGCTGGCATCCTACTCCTTTGAGCCATAGGCACTGCCCTGATTTTTTTTTTTTTTTTTTAGAGACAGGGTCTCACTGTGTTGCCCAGGCTGGTCTCAAACTCCTGGGCTTGAGTGATCATCCATCCTCTTCCTCCTAAAGTGCTAGGATTACAAGTTTCCTGTTTTTTTCTCTGTATATGTAAACCTTGAAAAGGCCTTCTATTTAATGCTTTAGCCAGCTACTCTTAGAACTATCCATGTATATGGAATCAGACTTTTACTTCTTAAGATTGAACTTCTAGGCTTGGCACCTGTGGCTCTATGGGCTAAGGCACCAGCCATGTACACCTGAGCTAGCTGGTTCGAATCTAGCCTGGACCCGCCAAACAACAATGATGGCTACAACCAAAAAATGGCCAGGCATTGTGGCAGGCACCTGTAGTCCCAGCTACTTGGGAGGCAGAGGCAAGAGACTCGCTTGAGCCCAGGAATTGGAGGTTGCTGTGAGCTGTGATGCCATGACACTCTATCCAGGGTGACAGCTTGAGGCTCTGTCT
>CAUYON010153970.1:0-12005 GCA_963573935.1 Arctocebus calabarensis
GTGTCCTCAGGTCAAAAACTAGTTTTGTCTGGCCACACTACATTGATTTTCACCTTTTTATAGAGTTCTGTGGTGTCACACAGCTCACAGCAACCTCCAACTCCTGGGTTTAGGTGATTTTCTTTGCCTCATCCTCCTGAGTAGCTGGGACCACAGGTGCCCGCCACAATGCCCTATTTTTTGTTGCAGTTTGGCCAGGCCTAGGTTTGAACCCTCTACCCTTGGTATATGAGGCACCAGCCCCATAATGGTTAAATTTTAAAGTTCAACTTTTCTCTTTTACTTTGGCACTTTTTTTTTTTTGGAGACAGAGTCTCACTTTGTCATCCTTGGTAGAGTGCCGTGGCATCACAGCCCACAGCAAAGTCAAACTCTTGGGCTCAACAGATCCTCTTGAGTCCGCCTCCCAAGTAGCTGGGACTATAGGTGCCCACGACAAACCTGCCTGGTTTGTTTGTTTTCCATTTTTAGTAGACACAGGTTCTAGCTCTTGCCCAGGCTGGTCTTGAACTCATGAACTCAAGCAATCTACCCACCTGGACCAACCTAGTCCTCCCAGAGTGCTAGGATTACAGGTGTGAGCCACCATGCCCAGCAATGATGAAATTTTAAAGTAACTAAATGATAGGCAGGGGTGTCCAGCCTGTGGCCTATGAGGACTTTTTTTTCTTAGCTGTGTTGTCAGATATCACAAGTTTTGTTTTTGCTTATCAGCTATTGTTGGTGGTTGTGTATTTACTGTGTGGCCCAAGACAACTCTTATTCCTCCAATGTGTGGCAGAAAAGAAGAAAGGTTGGCCACCCCCACCTCTTCAGGAAAGAAACTTCCATTTTGCAGATAACTAACTCAATTCTATTTGCAAATACTATCAGGACAGAGATATTTGTGTCTCTTACTGCTAAATCTGCAATAGCAGGCACTGAGCTAATAGTTACTGAGTGAATGTATGAATCTGCTGTTACTGTACACCACATTTTTATAGTTGCAGAGTAGCCTTAACAGCTTCTCATAAAAGAGCCCAAGGAAGAGTTGTTATTGAGTGAAGACTTTACTCTTTTGTTTCACGCCTTTGTCTGGTGTCCCCAGGAGGGGAGTGCCTCAGTCCGTCTCCACGTTCTCAGACTTTCTGCGTGTCTGTTTTCTAATTTGCCATCTGGCAATTTCTGGTTCTCTTTGCGTATCTGTCTTTCTGTTTTATTTTGTACTATCCATTTGTGTCTTTCTTCACTTTTCTTTTGTCTTTTTCACTGACTCTTCCCTTAAAAATCTGTCTCTAAATAAAATATATACTTCAGCTTTATATTGAATAGAATTTGATGCACATGTTAATAATTTATAAAATGGAAAACGCAATGTTTTTAATTTTTCTCAGACAATAACCATAATATTAAATTAACCTTAAAAATGTGGGCTTTTAGATATTATATTTTGGCAGGAAAAATGTCTTTTTATCTTTATTGTCAACTATCTTAATGTAGAAGAAATAGTTGTCACATCTAATTTCCACAAAAATACTTAGATTTATATTTTCATCTGGGTACTTTTTTTTTTTTGTGAGACAGAGTCTCACTATGTCGCCCTGGGTAGAGTGCTGTTGCATCGCAGCTCACAGCAACCTTAAACTCTTAGGCTTAAACAATTCTCTTGCCTTAGCCTCCCAACTAGCTGGGACTACAGGCGCCTGCCACAATACCCGGCTATTTTTTTTTGTTGTTGTTGTTGCATTTGTCATTGTTGTTTAGCTGGCCTGGGCCAGGTTCGAATTCATCACCCTTGGTGCATGTGGCTGGCGCCATAACCACTGTGCTATGAGCACTGAGCCTTCATCTTGGTACTTTTAAGATAGTTAATTCAGATATCACAAGCGCTCACAGTAGCTAGGAAAAAGTTAGAATTTTAGTTAAGAGAAAGTTATCACTTTGAGGTAATTATGCTCAGATTGTTGTATACTTATATAGAAACCATAAAATATTAACTTATAAAAAAGTGTGAATTATTGATACAATAAAACATGTACATATGATTACTTAAATATAATGCTAAAACTATCTTGATGAAATTTAGTCCTTTTAAAATTTTTAGAATATTACAGGCGTACACATGCTTTGGTTACATAGTTTGTTTTGTAGATTTCGGGCAAAAGTTCTAAGTGTGCCCTTCACCCAGAATGTGTACATTATACATGTTAGGTGTGCATTAACCCACCCTCTCCTCCCCCACCTGCTTGATTCCTGTTGAACTTGACTTCCCTATGTGCACGTAAATGTTTATCTACTAGTTCTAATGTAGTGCTGGGTACACATGGTGTTGTTTGTTTTTTTTATTCTTCCAGTACTTCACTTAGAAATTTAGGCTTCCTTTGAGATACAGAAATCCTTTGGCTTTTTTCCTGCCTTTGGGTTTCAGGTCTATATTTCAGTTTTTATTTATATTGACATGGGGAAAAAGTAAATGCAAGTGTCTTAGCTCATTTTCTGATGCTATCATAGAATAACACAGATGAGGTAATGTATTTTAAAAAGATAGTTTATTTCTCACAGTTCTAGAGGCTGAAAAGTCCAGGAGCTGGTGATGGTGTCTGGTGAGGCCTTCATGCTGTGTTGTGATGGTAAGCAGGCGTGTAAGACAGAGAGGTTTTATTAAAACCCTGTCTTGAGATCACTAACCTGCTACTGCAATAATGTCATTAATTCATTCATGAGGGTTTTGCTTTCATGAGCCATACTTTTTATAAGGCCCCATCTCCTAACACTGTTGCACTGGGAATTAAGTTTCCAACATGTGAGCTTTGGGGAGCATATTAAGACCCCAACAATGGACTTTCTAAGCATTTAAATTCTAAATAAACAGGAATTGACTTTTTATGGTGAAAATATACTATGGTAAGCAGCTTAGCAAAAAAGATTTTATTGTTTTTTTTTTTTTTGAGACAGAGCCTGAAGCTGTCACCCTAGATAGAGTATGGTGGCATTACAGCTCACAGCAACCTCCAATTCCTGGTCTCGAGCGAGTCTCTTGCTTCCTCCTCCCAAGTAGCTGGGACTACAGACGCCTGCCACAACGCCAGGCCATTTTTTTTGGTTGCAGCTGTCATTGTTGTTTGGCGGGTTCAGGCTGGATTTGAACCCGCCAGCTCAGGTGTACGTGGCTGGCGCCTTAGCCTGTTGAGCCACAGGCGCCGAGCCCCAAAAAAGATTTTAATTAAAATTTAAAGTTGATAGAAACATATAAAGAAATAAACTATAAAGACTGATAAAAAAACTTGTGTCTCTAATTGGCAGGAAGTGAGTAAAATCGTAAGCTGTATGTTCCAGAGGCTAAAACAATAGGAAGTAGGATGGGCAATAATGCTTATTTACATAGGTGCTAATGTTTCAGTGCACGGAATAAGAAGCTAAGAAAAAAATTAATTATCTAGAATATAAATACGACTTCGTGGGCACTACTACGAGGGTTTGGAGGAAAAGCATTCATTGCCTCATTTGATAAATTCAGATTGTCTACTGTGAGCCAGGTAATCTGCATTTTTGTCTGAGTTCTCTGAGGCAGGCACCTTCATTTTGTGCTTATGGAAACTGAAGCTTAGGAAAGTAAGGAAACCTGGCCAGCACCATGTAACTAGTAAGGGATGCAGCCCAGGCTCACACCCTTAATCTGCTTGACTCCAGAGCTTAAATTCTTAGCTGTGTGCTGACTTTTCTGTTTCTCTGCTGAATAGCTCAGTATCAGAGTAAAGGTTGGAACTGCTAGTGGTTCTTAAAAGTTGATATGACTAGAATTTGCGGTGCAAATTATCATGACATTTTATAGATTTTGATTTCAAAAGAAGAGGCTCTGGCTTGGTGTCTGTATGTAGACAAGCAGTTAAGGCGCTAGCCATGTACACCAGAGCTGGCGGGTTCGAATCCAGCTCGGGCCTGCCCAACAACAATGACAACTACCACCAAAAAATAGCTGGCATTGTGGCAGGTCTCTGTGGTCCCAGGTATTTAGAAGGCTGAGGCAAGAGACTCACTTAAGCCCAGGAATTGGAGGTTGCTGTGAGCTGTGACGCCATGCTACTCTACCCAGGGCAAGAGCTTGAGGCTCTGTCTCAAAAAAAAAAAAAGAAGAGGATCCTGGCTATGTTCTGATGGATTTTCCTATGGAAGTGTGCTTGGGATTTGGGAGATTAACAAGTTAGTGTGTCTAAAAGAGTTTGCTTGAGCTCAGACACCGGTCGGTGGTAAAGCTTATTCTAACCGGAGGCTTCTTAATCCCCAGGTTTAAGCCACAAGAAGAGGATGTCCTAATAATTAGGAGAGTAGCAGGTCTGCTCTGCCTGTAAGTTCAGGTTTGCTGGTAGCCTTTTGTTCTAGAGAGAGGCTAATGGAACAGATAGTGCCAAACACAGAATGAAGGTTGCGAGCTCTGCAAGGATTCAGTGAAAAAGAGCATAGAGCACAGAGAATTAAATTGTGCTGTGCAAAGGGGCCAGGGTCCTCTAACATTGAAGTAGTATTAGATAAGCCAAATAATTCACAAAGGTAGACGAACAAGAACATGGCAGAGATAGACTTTATATTGCCCTTCTGTAGGTGTGGCTTGGAAGTGTCTACTCAGCCAGGGCCTTTGTTTCCTAGCACTACTTGCATCTAGGTGGGGCCACATGGCTAGGCCTCACCAGGGCAGTATGACTAGGTGTGTTGTTAAGCAGGTGGTTATGAAGCAGATAGGCCTGCTCTACAGTCTCCCTTTCCCTGCATACAGGCCAGATGGAAAGTACTCAGATGGCCTCCAACGAGAGCAGATGAAAGGAGTCTGGGCCCTACATGACCGTGGATGGTAGCTCAACTAGGAGGACACTGGGCTGAGTTATGCGTGAGTGTAGAAATTAGAAATTTGGGTATTTGGCTATAATAAAACTACCTATGGTTGTAATGTCACATATCCTTGGTTAATACAGAATCATCAATAGACTCAAAAAATGAATGCAGTTACGATGATGGAATATAGTTATTGATAGTCAAAAAGGGTATAGTAAGTGTAATTAATATTGAAGAGTTTTTATAGGGCTACATGTGTTTGAGGAGAAAAAAAGAAACAGAACGAATGAAAAATAATAACACAACATAAGATGACAGATATTATACCACATATTTTAGCAATCACAAAATGGTGAACTGATCAAAGGTGTCCAATGAAAGTCACAAACTCATATTTACTTAAAATACAAATTTAAGTATATTTTGTTAATAAAGAAATATACCTCAGAAAAATATATTAAATACCAACAAAAATGTATGCATAACAATATTAATATGCCACAAGCTAGAATTCAAGACGACAGATTTAGAAGAAACAAAAAGTGAAATTCTGTACTGACCAAAATTGCAGTCCATACTACAGTTTCTCTTCAGGTTGTATAAATTTTCACCTTTTAGCAAAATTACAGTGCATCAAGAAGATAATAGTTATGAACCTGTCTCCTTGACCAAACCTCAAAATATATTAGGAAAATAATAGGGTCATAGGAGAAATCAACAAATCCCTGACTACAATGGGATATATTTAACACTTTTCACTCTGAAACTGGCAGATCATTTAGATTAAAAAGAAAATGTTGGGCGGCTCCTGGGGCTCAAAGGAGTAGGGAAGCTGGCCCCAAATGCTGGAGGTGGTGGGTTCAAACCCAGCCCTGGCCAAAAACTGCAAAAAAAAAAAAAAAGAAAATGTTTCTAGGAAAATACAGATACTAAAATGGGCCCAGGAAAATAGAAAATGTAAGACATATGTGTAGTAGAAAAAGTAGCCACACATTTCTTAAGAAAGACAATAGGCCTGGATTTTTTACTTGCCAGTACTACCAGCTCTTTCTCTTAATAGCTGTTTCCCATTTTATATCAACCTGTTCTAACATCCAGAAGATGGAAAGCCACATACCTCATTTTATAAGACTAGCATAATTCTATTACCAAAGTACAAGAGTGGCAAAAGAAATGAGAGCAGTATCTCACTATAATACAATTTATAAATAAAATATAGCCAAATTCAATAATTTCCAGTCCTTATTTTTCTCAGTTCATCAGTATCTCTCAGTTACTTCCTTGAAACACGTTCGTCACTTGGCTTTTGGGCTCCACGCTCTCCACCTTTCCTCCTGCTCACTGGCTGCTCCTTCTCTGCTTCCTTTGCTCCTTTGCTAGTGTTGCCTCATCTCCCCACTCGCGGAAGTTGGAGTGGCCCTGGCTTACTCCTCTACTACTCTACTGCATCTTCCATGGTGATCTCGCGTGAGCTCATGGTCATATGTGTGTATGTGTCTGCCTTCCTGTACCAGGATGTACTAAGTTCTCTGAGTTTCTCTGAGTTCTCCAGAACTCAGAAACAGAACCAATAGAACACAATTATGGAGGCTGAGGAGTCTCAAGATACCCCGGACAGCCAGTTGTGCTGTTTCAATCTCAGTGTGAAGGCCTGAGACCCAGGAGAGCTGTTGGAAAGCTGGAAGGTTGGAGATTCAGGAAGAGCTAATGTTTTAGTCCAAGTCCAAAGGTGGGAAAAAGCCAGTGTCTCAGCGTGAAGGCAGTTAGGGAGACGGAATCTCTATTACTCAGACATTTTGTTCCATTCATGGCTTTAACTGACAGGTGGAGACCCATCCTCCATATTAGGAAGACCAATCTGCTTTACTCACTCCAGCAATTGAAATGTTAATCTCATCCAGAAAAACCTTTGCAGACACACTCAGAATGTGTGACTGACTATCTGGGCACCCTGAGGCCCTGTCACATTGACGCATAGCAGGAACCATCTGACATGATGACTCGCAATTTATATTTTCAGTTTGGTCCCTGCTCTAAAATCCTGAACATGCGTATCTAGCAGCCTGCTCATCATCTCTGTTTGCATGTTTCGGAGCATTTACAAATTTGACGTGGCCAAAGTCACATTCCCAGTTTCCTCCCACAAAACTGCTTTTTGCCGTTTTCTCCATTTCACTTAATGGCAACTCTGTAATTAACGCAGAGACTCCGTTCTCTCAGAGCCCACCAGATCCCATGGGTGCTAACTCCAGCCACTCTGTTACTACTGCCCTTGCACAAGCCACCTGGCTACTTTAAAAGTCTGAGGTTTTTGAGTCCTTGGCTGATTGGCCGAGGACCTAATGTGGTAGCTTGTGATCTCTTCCCTTCAACTTGTAACTCACTAGAAATACCAGAATCTGGTCCAGAAGAGGAGCCTAAGAAGCTGCAATAGACTTCTCTTATCTTAAGGCAATTGTGGCTTTAAAAAAAACTATGAAAAAATATAGTTCCAAGGAACTATAGAAATTTACCAAAAAATCGTGTAGACTTGAAAATGTGCTCAGTTTCTTACCTATGTCATGTTAGACTGCTGCCTGAGTGGAAGTCGGCATTATGCAACTTGCATCTGATGATTAATCATTTAGTTAGTATCTATCAAGTAGAGGCCTCGAGAAATAGCTTTTAAATTTAGCCAGAAAAAAATAGCACCATTAATAATGGCCTTGATATTCAGCAAAGCCAAATTAAGCAGTCAATCTGACGCTTTATAGACAGCTTGTTATACATCCTCACACCCGGTGGACATTCGATAAGCATTAATTGTCTGACTGACAATGAACAGCTACACATCTGATAGAAGAGCCGGGAGCAGGCTGGTGTGGGATGTGCTGTGGGGCAGAACCTGTGCACACCAAGAAGTGTGTGGGTCTTTGTATTGTAGAATTAAAATGGCTTCACAATTTCCTTTTGAAATTGACCACATTTGTTAAAAATAAAATTTCTGTGTCAATTCAAGCAAAGGTACCAGTTATCCGTGATAGTGGTCAAATGTTATTTCCTTCTTAAATAGAAAGCTGAGAGCCATCTGAAGAGCCGCCATCATATTCCTTTGCTAAATTATTTGAATGAATGCCAGGGAAATCATTCACATTTCAGAATCAGATGACTACGATTCTCATTATTGTGCTTAGAGTTTACTGTGTTTATTATGGAGAATGGAGGATGGTGAACTCTGGTCTGCACTTTATTCCTTTATTTAAACTGATTCACTTCTACTGAATAAAAGTATCATAAAGCTAGAAAAATATTTATAAAGTAATAATAACTTTTAAATTGTGCTAAGGTATTTATATGTATTTGCTTTAAGTGTGTGTTGAAAAAGTATTTCATTTTTTTGTCACGTCTTTTTTATGCTTTTAAAATTATAACTTCTGTGCTATGTTTCATTTAAAATCAAAATTTCACTCATGCTTATTGGATCTCATGTATACAGTCACCCTCAGCTCCAGCTGAAAGAAGAACACATATTTAAAGGATAATAAGGTTGATGAAAATTTTAAACCTTTGAAATTGAGTATTGAGAGAAGGCAGATGTTTTGTAAAAGAGAGGTATTGACAGCTGATCATGTGAACCTAATGACTTGGTGTAAAGAATTACTGGGATCTGTAGATATGCCACGATTCTGTTTATCGTCTTTGTAAAAAAACTGATGGAGAATGAATTGTCCACACTAGGCTGATCCAGCTGCTTGCTAAATCAGTTGTTTTTAATTAGCTCATCTGATGCTGATTGGATTCTGGGCTGGCATGTCTGAATTCCTGAAAGATTGAATTACCAGTATGCTCATTTGGAGAGATGTGAGCCTAAAGCGATGAAAGAGTTTCATATCAGATCATTCGTATTACTTTGTAATAACAATACCTGTATTAGATGCTTTCTGGCCCCATAGAAATTAGTCTGTCTCGTGAGCTTCCAGTCATAGGAAGTAATGCAGGTCCTAGTAATGCATATTCATCCTTCTAAGATCAACTGTAGTTGGAATAAGTGAAGCAGAGGATGTGTGCAAGTCTAAATTGTCTGGTGTCATTCACATTTCTTTGAATTGAAGGGCCTGCTGGTGTCCTAATTTATCCAGTAGCCTATCCACCTGGAGAGGGAGGCACTAGGGAAGGCTTGTAGAATAGTGGTTATGGGAAGGACTTTGACCTGACTTTCCACCCGTCAGCTTTATCACCAGGGACCAGTTACTTCACTGGTCTCAGTTTCCTCATGTTTAAAATCAGGTAATAGTAAATCTTCACTTCACAGCCTAGCCCATGATAAAGGCTCAGTAAACATGAGTTGCTGTTTTCACTGGTGTTATTATCAAATGACAGCGATAGGGACGCCCTAGAAAAAAAAGCTTTTTATTTTTCCTGATTATCGAACAGAACTCTCTTCACCCAAATTAGATGCCCTAGGAAAAAAAGCTTTTTATTTTTCCTGATTATCGAACAGAACTCTCTTCACCCAAATTAAACTAGACCAAGATGAGTGATACATATTTATTTTTATATAAACTTTGAGAAACAAAGTAGGTACATCCATGCATATCCATTTTCTTAGGAATAAAATGGTTCCATCATCCAATTACTTTTTTTAAAGGTATCTGAACTCCCTTGTGTTATTCTTGAACTCTTTTTTTCCCCCCGATTGTACAAGCTGTAGAGACTTTGCATTAGCCTGCATGGACAACACATCAAATGTGTTTGCAGAAAAAGTGAATTTGAACATTATCGAAGACCTGCACACTTCATATTTGTTAAGCTGGTTTGTTCTGCCTTAGATTAGGAGAGTCCAGTAAAATGGTTGCTTAGTAACTAATGGAGCTAAATGAAACATTCTGTTAGCCGGGCTCTTGCCCTCATGTGTGTGTGCCTGGTGTTGGGGGATTGACTCTGCTGTGTACTGCCTGACTCACAGCCACTACACCAAAGTGACAAATGAAATAAAAGATTGAAAAAGGAATCCACAGCTGGCCTGGGCATCTATAATTATAGTCTTATACGTTTTATTTTATGCTAGAATGTTGGAGAAAAAATAAGAGAGGACATTAAAAATTAAAGAGGGATTGTTGAAATTTTGGGTTAAAAATTTAAGGATGATTTACTAAGTTATATGAGGTTGAAGAGAGGAGGATAAGAAGTGATAACTGAGGAAATTCCAGACTGTTATCTTCCAACGTTTTTCCAAAAAGTTCTGGCCTTCTTCCTACCAAAGGAAGAAAGTTATCAGGGGGATAATTATGATTCAGTATTCTGAAGGTTTTACCTTATTTCTCCAGCAGGGGACACTAGTCATGCAAAATATTCTGAATCACTTGCAGTATTCGAATGTGCAAGGAGCTCTGCAGAAGGGAGGCCTGACCAGGACAGTCATGCTTCTCAAACACTTGGACACCATGTGTCCAGGACACATGGACAGTCAAGCACATAGTTCACCCAAGCTTCTGTTAAAACTCTGCTTTCCCATCCCGTGAGTGTGGGGTGGAACCTGAGATTCCCAATTTCTTTCTAACAAGTCCCCTAGTGATGCCAGTGCTGCTGGTCCAGGGACCACCGCAGTACTAAGGGGCCAGTGATCTCTAAAGTACTTTCCAGTTTTAAAATTGCAAAATTCTGTTACGGAAGAGAAGCTCAAGTTTAGTTGTGATTCTTATACGTATAGTGCAGCTTTGATGAAGCACTTTTTGACCCCTTCTGTGTCTTACGGAATTCACCCTGAATTCCTATCACATTTCTCTTGGGAGACTCTCCACTCTGCCTCCCCGGTTAGTCACTCTGCCTCTTGTTTACATCTACAGTCTTTCAACCTTTTCTAGTGTCACTGTTCTCTAGAAAATTGTTCCTTTTCTCATACAGACTCTGCGTCACATCTACGTAGTCACTTCATGCAAACCCCAAATTCTTTCCTAGGACAGTTGTCAAGATGCAGGAAATGCAGGCTGTGTGGAAAGCAGAACTGTGGTGGTGGCTGCAATGCAGGGACAGAGTAAGTGGTTTCTTTGTTTGGGAAGGATTCTTTCATTCGGTAACAGCTTATCCAGTGTATTCAGTAAGAGAGAGTAAAAGTGCATCCTTAACCATCCAAAAGGGGCAGATTTGTGCCAGATTAAAGAAGGGACTTCTGTACACAGTGGGTAGTAAAGTATTTGCAATCCCCTACTCAGGTGACACAAAGGTAACACGTGCACCAGAGGAATAAACGAAAGCCAAGAAAGGCATCTGAGCTGGGACCGGAGGCTAAAGCCAGTGCGTGGATACTTTCCAGAGGAAATAACAGACGGGAGAGTGTATTTTTTGTGGCTTATCTGGCCAGCAGATTCTGCCTCCCATTTACCGTAACTTTAGCTAAGAAAAATATACTTTGATTTGTGTCCATTTCCTATTTCATTCTTTTCGGTCCTGAAAACCCAGATCATTTAAACATCTAGGAGGAGAATTCTAAAGACAAGGGAATCAATCATAAAGAGGCTTGTTTTGAAGGCTCATGGTCACCGTGCAGCTCATTTAGGAAGCAAAGCCCAGAGCAAAGCCGTAAAACACAGTGAGGGCCTTTGAATGAACAAGCTACAGATTTGAAGATACTTGAAAAATCAGTATAATAGTACAGTTTTTAGCATATAAGGAGGATCTTTATGTGGTAAAGGTGAAGGGTACCAGGTATTTTAGAAATATTGATTTCTGCTGCTTAATAATATTTGTGATAATGTAATTTTGCTATTTTTAGTTTGTCTTGTGATATTTTATTCTCTTAGAGTATTACTGTACTGTTTGAGGAAAAATTAAAAGGACTATAACTCTAAAGAGGGAAACTCACCCTACCAAGCAAACATCCCTACTCTTTCAGGCCAGTCAAGTCTCCAGATGGATTGGGTTACTTTTGCATTTTCAAGATAAAGGACAATAAATATCCAGTTCAGGGCGGCGCCTGTGGCTCAGCGAGTAGGGCGCCGACCCCATATACCGAGGGCTGAGGGTTCAAACCTGGCCCTGGCTGAACTGCATCAAAAATTAGCTGGATGCTGTGGCGGGTGCCTGTAGTCCCAGCTACTTAGGAGGCTGAGGCAAGAGAATCGCTTGAGCCCAAGAGCTGGAGGTTGCTATGAGCTGTGACTCCATGGCACTCCACCGAGTGCGATAGAGTGAGACTCTGTCTCCACACACACAAAAATATC
>CAUYON010153972.1:0-74271 GCA_963573935.1 Arctocebus calabarensis
ACTTTTTCTTCCATTCTTGAGATACTTTGCTAAGAAGAATATGTTCCAGCTCCATCCATGTAAACATGAAAGAGGCAAAGTCTCCATCTTTCTTTAAGGCTGCATAGTATTCCATGGTACACATGTATCACAATTTATTAATCCATTTGTGGGTCGATGGGCACTTGGGCTTAGCAATTATGAATTGGGCTGCAATAAACATTCTGGTACAGATGTCTTTGTTATAATGTGATTTTTGGTCTTCTGGGTATATACCTAGTAAAGGAATTATAGGATCAAATGGAAGGTCTATTTTTAGATCTCTAAGTACTCTCCAAATATCCTTCCAAAAGGAAAGTATTAGTGTGCATTCCCACCAGCAGTGTAGAAGTGTTCCCTTTTCTCCACATCCACACCAACATCTCTGGTTTTGGGATTTTGTCATGTGGGCTAATCTTACTAGAGTTAGGTGATATCTCAAAGTAGTTTTGATTTGCATTTCTCTGATCATTAAGGATGATGAGCATTTTTTCATGTATCTATAGGCTATGCGCCTATCTTCTTTGGAGAAGTTTCTCTTCCAGTCCTTTGCCCAACCTGAGATGGGATCACTTGTTCTTTTTTTTTTTTTTTTTGCTAATACGTTTGAGTTCTCTGTGTATTATGTTTATTAAACCTTTGTTGGAGGCATACCTTATAAATATTTTCTCCCATTCTGAGGGGTGTCTGCTTGCTATATTTACTATGTTCTTGGCTGTACAGAGGCTTTTTTGTTTGATCAGGTCCCAGTAGTGTATTTTTGATACTGCTTCAATTGCCTGGGGTGTCCTCCTCATAAAATATTCACCAAAGCCAATTCTTTCAAGAATTTCATGTCTTAAGTTTAAATCTTTAATCCAGTAAGAGTCTACCTTATTTAATGGTGAGAGGTGTGGGTCCAGATTTAGTCTTCTACAGCCAGCCAGTTCACCCAGCATCATTTGTTAAATAGGGAGTCTTTTCCCCACTGAATATTTTTAATTGGCTTGTCAAAGATCAAGTAACAGTAGGTAGCTAGATTCATCTTTTGGTTCTCTATTCTGTTACAAACATCTACCTCTCTGTTTTTGTGCCAGTACCATGCTGTTTTGATCACTATTGGTTTCACATGAAGGCTATAACCCAACTATAGCACAAGAATATGGGCAGGGAGGGGAGGGAGGAGATTGCAGTGGAGGGAGGGTAATTGGTGGGACCACACCTATGGTGCATCTTAGAAGGGTACAGGCAAAACTTACTAAATGCAGAATACAAATGTCATCATACAATAACTAAGAAAATGCCATGAAGGGTATGTTAAACAGTTTGATGAAAACATTTCAGATTGTATATGAAACCAGCACATTGTACCCCTTGATTGCACTAACGTACGCAGCTCTGATTTAATTAAAAAAAAAAAAAACTTTATCCACACTAAGAGAGAAGCCCCAAATAAAATCAGGGATGAAAAATAGTCATTATAATTGATACCACAGAAATACAAAGCATTATTAGAAACTATTATGAGCAGCTAAATGTCAATATATTGGAAAACATAGAAGAAATGGATACATTTCTGGACACATACAACCTACAGAGATTAAACTCTGAGGAATGTAAAACCCCTATAGTCCAATAATTAATGTGAAAGAAACATTAACAAAGTCTCCCATAAAAAAAAATAAAAAATAAAAAAAAAAGGAGAACAGGGCCTAATGGTTTCATTTTTGAATTCTACCAAACATTTAAAGAAAAATTAATACCGGTCTGGCTCTTGCAAAAAATTGAGGAGGAAGGAATACTTCCAAACATACATTACATGGCCAACATTTTCAAGAAAAGTTGATGCATGTAAAATATTGTCTCATGAATGGTTTAATTTGTATTTGCTTGTGTGGTCCTATAATTCTCATACATTCATTGATGACTCTTCTTTTAATTACTTGTTTATTTTTCATTGGAATATTTATCATAGTATTTATTGTGTGAATTCTTTATAAACTATGTTATTTTATGTGATATACAGGTCATAATTAAGTCCGTATCTTCCCATTCACTCAACACAATAGTCCCATACAGCTGGGACTAAACATATAAATAAACATATCTAGCTTTCCCCTCACTGTTTGTATAAGTGCCTTGCTTACCATGATGTCATAAACGTATTTTCTTGTGTTTGTTGGGAAGATACACTTATGATGGATCTTTCTACATACATACTGATTACATGCACAGTTTCTGGACCCAGTCTGCTGCTTTTTTAAGTCATAACCTTGCTTTTGAAGAATCAAGTAAGTTAGTTAACTCTCTGTGTCTCGGTTCCTTTGTTTGACATATGAGATGATGGAAGTAATAATGATGATACCTATCTCACTGAATTGTTCTGAGGTGTACATGCGTTAATACAGTAAAAGAGTTAAAATAGCATTTAGAATGCTATGTTAAGTATTATCATTCTAAACGTTTAGAAATTTTTCTTTTCTTTTTTATTTTTGGTTAGTCATCATATAATATATTGTATGATAATTAGTCTATATATCATTATTCACATGTATATCCAAATTACAAAGTACTATTTACTTTGTGCTTTTAAAATTTATTTTTACTTATTATGGGTACTTATTAATTGTACATTTATAGAGTACAAGCTATGTCTTCTTACAGGTGTACAATGCAAATTTAATCAAATTAGGGTGACTGAGGTATCCATCACCCCAGGCTCTGATCACTTCATTAGGAACATGTCAATTCCACTCTTTTAGTTACTTTAAAGTATATGTTCCTATCTTGAAGTTTATTTATCAGATTCTAGAGATTCCTTATATGATATTGATTTATCTATTTTTATGTCATTACCTTGTTATTTTATTTAGCGTGAACTTCATAACAAGTCCTAAATTTCAGCTCAGCAAATTTTTTTTCTTTTTTTTTTTTGTAGTTTTTAGCAGGGGCTGAGGCCAGGTTTGAACCCACCACCTCTGGTATATAGGGCCAGCACCTTATAGACCCTTTTAGCCATAGGCACTGCCCATAGGCAAAATTTTCAATGCTTTCATATTTTTACCTTCAAAACTATTTTGGCTACTTTATCCTTTTAATTCTCCATATTAATTTAACATCAGTTTGAGTCTTATAATGACATTAACTTGTAAAAATATAATCTTTATGCTAGCAGTAGTCCCCACTATGGGATAATCATTCCTTTTCTGTTCATTTTTATGACCTTTAAATACTATTTAATATTTCCCATAAAGATTTTGTACATAAATTGCTAAAAATTACTCTTTTTTGCTACTAATAGTAGTGTTATATTGATATTAGATTTTTAACTGTCTGTAACATATGTAGAGAGATAACACTAATGGTTGTATATGACCTTTTATACAGGCTTTAAGCCTTATCACCAGGAACAGCACCTCACTGCACAATAGCAGCATCTGGCTGCACTTATACTTTATTACTGGTGCCTGAAAGTTTTCATGTCTTTCTTTCTGGATCAGCAATATATTTAATTTTTAAAAGGTATATTTTATGCTATATTCTTTCCAAAAGAGGATAGTGTGTCCATTGGGTTGAGCCCAGCCTTTTATGATGTTTGAACTTAAATTCTCTAATATTAATTTAAAAAATTAGAGCTTCAGTTTTCATGTTCCTCAAATAATTGGAGATTTGAATCTAATTTCATACAATATGATTTCTAATTTTTGTCCTTTCAATACTGAATGTTCTCCTTAATAAAATAATATATATACCCCAAACTATACAGATCCTTACAAGCTTATAAATAGCATTTTGAATCTTTCCCCTTGTTCTATTTCCTAATTAAAATTTTCCTTTTTTTTTTTTTTGAGATAGAGTCTCATTTTGTCACCCGAGGTATAGTACCATGACATCATAGCTCATAGCAACCTTAAACTCTTAGGCGCAAGTGATCCTCGTACCTGAGCCTCCCAAGTAGCTGGGACTACAGCCCACCTATTTTAGAGACAAGGTCTCACTCTTGCTCAGGTTGGGCTTAAACTCCCAAACTCAGGCAATTCACAGCCTCACAGAATATTAGAACAATAGATGTGAGCCACAGTGCCCAGCCTCCTAGTTAATATATTTTTAATATTTGTAAATCGTACCTTTTCCATCTACTATAGCATAAATTGGTTATTGCTGGTGGATAAGAATGATGTGTACTTTTAAAATGTAGATCTTTAATCCAATATACCTGGTGAGTTACAGAACTATGAACTAATTAATAGATATTGTTTTATGCCAGCAAGTTTGTGATACTTTGTTATGAAGCAATAGAAAATTAATATACCTGACTTTTTACTATCTTTAATAGGAATATATCTACAGCTCTATAATTATGTTGAATATTTTCTTTAGGGATTTAGTAAATATATTTTATCAAATTAAAAAAGTTACTTTTTCTTTCTCATTTATGATTATTTAAATTAAAAAATCAATGTAGCTCTATGTTTAATGATTTTATATTTTTCTCTTAATATGTTACCCTGAATATTAGTAGCATTGCACTTTTTAATATTGAATATGCCTTGCACTTCTGGATCACTACTTTTTATTATTCTATGTTACGCTTATGATATGTAATTGTCACTAATTGCTAGAATTTAGATGTGATACATATTTTTGTCTTATTTTTATTTTCTACTGAACATTATTTGCATCATCTTAAGGCACTGAGAAGAGGTATTTAGACAGGTATGCTCAAGTTAATATTCTACCCAGAAGTTGTAACTATTGGTTATTAAAAGTATGTCCTAACCTGAGAGCTTTTAAGTAAATTAAAAAGTGGTGAGATACCGCCACAGGTTGGTATCCTGAAAAAAAGCAGCTTTGAAGACAGCTAAGTACACAGTTGAGTGTCTACTAAGAGCTGTGGAAGGGAGGGATGAAAGAGGAATTGGGCAAAGGGAGAAGCAAAGCCATGTGCAGTCCCAATATCAGTGTCATCCTGGAGGTTTTGGAGTTAGAAGGGCCTTCCAGAGTTGTCCTAACTGCCTGTGGGCTCCCCCTGGACGGGATATGATTTGGGGTGAAATGGTTCTGTAAAGGCGAGCTGATCCTTAAAGGGGTGGATGGTAGCTGAAAACCATCCAGCAGCTGCAGTACCAAGTCCTTCCTTCAAGGGAGGGCTGGTTGCAACTACACTATCTACCACAGGAGTGATGCTGATTTTGGCTGACCAATACAGAGTACCCAGAAGTACCCAGATACTCCAGAAGAATTTCAAGTACCTTAGAAGGGACTTTGCATATGACTGTAAGTATAAAAATATTATGGCTTTCTTTGTATAACACACCTCTTGCAGAAGGAGTGTCAGACATTATCAGTGTTTAAAGTATCTCTCTTCTCTGAAACACAGAAAGCTTGTCATGGCCTAAATAACCTTACAGCCAGTGAGAAGTAGGAAACTAACAGGTACCTTGAGCCACAATTACCCTAACTTCAAATTTTGTAAGAGAAAAGTAAATGCCTTGTGATATCTGAGATATTAGTTCCAACGTCACCCTCCTCCATGGCCAAGCTACCTGGATAGTATAGCTTAAGATCTGTGCAGACGGAGAATTTCAAATTTAGCTTCTTAATTCTCTCCTAATCTTGACTTTTTCTTTGGCTCAGCCCAAACAGTTAGTGGACAAAAACTCATTTCTTTTTTTCTCATCTATAAATTTGATTTTAAGAGAGGATCACAGGAGACATATGCCAGCCTTACATCCAAGGTACCTTTAGAAGAATGAAAATGGCTTATGGCCATAGGCTCATAGTCCACTGACAAAAGCCTTAAGTTCTGCTCATTTGTTAGCAAACTTTAGTCCAAATCATTTCATCTATATTTAATTTATTCCTCCAGCCTCCTCCAAACCATATTGTCTAGATTTACAACACAAATTTATACTTTCCCTTTCATTTATTAAATTAAAAGAACTTTCTGTATACTGTTTAATTTTCTATTTCTCTTTATAAAAATGACATATCTTTTATTAAAACCATTTATTGATGGGTAAATCTGAGGAATAAGGAGGAAATGAATTATTTGAGGTAAATGTTTTAGTGGATAATATAGCCTAGAAAACCCAACTGCAAGGCTGGGCCTGGTGGCTTATGCCTGTAATCTTAGCACTCTTGGTAGCCCAGGCAGGTGGATTGCTTGAGCTCAGGAGTTTCAAACCAGACAGATCAAGAGCGAGACCTCATCTCTACTAAAAATAGAAAAATTCACCAGGCGTAGTGGCGGGTGCCTTTAGTTCTAGCTACTTGGGAGGCTGAGGCAAGAAAATTGCTTAAGCCCAATAGTTTGAGGTTGCTGTGAGCTCTGATGATACCACAGAGCACCCAGAGTGGAAAAAAAAAATTAAAAAAAAAAGGATAAAAGAAACCCCAACTGCTCACAATTGTGACACTGTTAATATTTCTGTATACTTTAAAAATCCTGGTTAGCAAATGGTTATATCCTCAGTAGGTGACTGAATTCCAAAAAAATGCTTGGCTCATAAACTTTATTCCCTTTCTTTTACTACACCTTCATACTTCTTATCAGTAAAAAGTATTTATGATTCAGTGACTGATCATTTCTTCCTTCCAGGAAACGTTAATTCTTCTTGTTTACTTCTCAAAGTTCAATATAAACTCATTGAATACAAAATCTTATCTAAGGTTCAAGATGCTAAGCAAGACATTTTCTTTATTCATGTCAAGTTACTCAAGTAAAAATTACACCTTAAGAGTATCCCATAAAAATTATGTTTCCAATGGAAAGATTTTATATGACTTAGACTGCTTAAAGAATAAACTAAAATGAGCTGGGTTGTTATTGATATCTACAGTTTAAATTACAACAATAATGATTTTGCTTATATACCTTTTTAAAATAGAAAGAGGATATAGAAAAGATTCAATATTTTTAGGGGCAATCAGAATGCTCTTGGATAAGATTTTTTTAAAAGATAAAAATAATACCATAAGACCATTGATTGAGAGGACTCTCAGAATAAGCAGGAATTTAAATCATGATATTTCCCCTTAGGATAGGGCATAGAGACACTGTATACTGAGATAAACTGTGATATAGTGTGGATTAGAGCAGAAATACTCAGTTCCCATTATTTGGAAGAGATTAGATTCTTAGATTCTGTCAAGTAAAATTAAAGAATTGTATCATTCTCTCTGAATATTATTTGACTTTAACTCTAAGGTATATACAAGGTGTCACAAAAGTTGCCCCTAAGGTTGCCATACATAGGGAAAATTGGAAATTGTAGCTTAATTGACCTTTATTTATACAATATTCATCACCAAATTTCACAAAATATTTACAAAATACAGTTGAACCTCTGTAGGTTGACCACCCAAGGGACTGTAACAAACTAATTAGTATACAGAGGTGGTCAACATAAGGAACTAGACCTACTGTATTATATGTACTGGTCGTGCAAGTCCAGTCTATGCAAATGAGGTCAACTTCAGGAAGTGGTCGATGGTCAGCTATCGAGGTTCTACTATATTTTTGATGTGTTGGCCACCTCTGTAAAATTTTGTAATGAATACTTTGAAAATAAAGGTACATTTAGCTATAATTTCCAATATGTACGACAACTTTAGTGGCAACTCTGGGGACACCCTGTATATCTCTTTCTAGTGTCATTCTGTTAAACAATAGTGGGTTCAACCACTAGTGGTACTAATATCCTCTCAGGGGTTTCATGAGACTCAAATGAGAGGATGTATATGTAAATACATTACATCCGTAAGGCACCGTTTCAATCCAGTGATTATTATTTTTATTGTCCTTACATATGAGCAATGCTGACAAAGCTCTTCATAAGGGAATGTTTATTAATAACACATAATTCTAAAGACTCAAACCTGCCTTAGGGAATTTCTCTGATGGTCAACTGGTTGCCTAGATTTATGTTCCCAGAAGTTCAAATCCTGACCTTCACAGAGAACTGTTCCTAAAGTAAGGGCAATAACTAAATAAAACAAAATTCCCCCTGGCTAGAATTTTAAGACAATATACCTCCTTCATTTTCTCTCTCTCTCCCTTTATGTTCATTACCTGTTTTGCCCTCCTCTTTGTCTTATTTAGCTTTACACATTTTTTCTTACTTTATTATATGATTTACTACCATTTGTGGAAATTTCTAAGTGATATTGAGAAAATCTTTTTCTAGGGCTACATCTGAATCCTTCCCTAAGACTATAAAAATGAATTACAACTGGAACGAGGAATCCCTGCTGGTGGAGATTGGCTATTCATGTTTCACAGTCTAATCCAATATTAACAAAATTAATTGCTAAGCTGAGTGCCCTCCAGCTCACATCAAAAGCCTTCAGCCTACCATTTCAGGAATAAATTTCAGCACCATTTTTTTACTCAATATTATCTAGATAGCAACTGAGTCCTATGGCCATTTATTTCTCTAATAATAGCCAGTTTCCAATAGTGAGTATTTTATATTAGTCTGATTATTATTTTTCTATGTTTCCTCTTCACCCTCCTACCTCTAATTTCAGTTTGTCAATTAGAATATAGTTTAATCACTCAGGTATAAATGTTAAGAACATACATACACACACATATACACAAATTTCAGTCCTTAAACATTTTTTATTCCAAAAGAAAAGCCTGCACCAAAGAAGCTAAAAACATGACTCTGCTCCCAGTTTAAACCATTTGACTTCAGGGACATAATTATAGGCAAAAACTGTGACTTAGGTCCAATTACATGCTGGGCTCTAGCTGGGTGCCTCCTGTTTCTTCAAAGATGAGTGGCCGGAATTAGAATTTAAATTGTCAGCTCAAAGAAACACAGGGGATATTTAGTTTCTACTAGTTAAAGAGTCATATGGGAACCCAGAGGGGAGACCTCCATATCATACGCTTATTACTCTGAGCCTGACCCCAGATTTTCAGGTTACAAAGGGTCCCTTTGTTCCTGAGAAACTAATAACTTAACATTCTTAATTACCCTTCTTTGTACTTTATGAAATATATTATGGCCAGAGCCTCCTGCTCAATAAAAATGAATGTGATTTCTGCTCCATGGTTTAGATCAGGGGCAGGGTGTGTGTGAGGGGGAAATGAAGGGGAAAATGAAAACTTCTTGAAATAATATAGTAATTAGTTTCTCTATTTGAAAGCTGGAAGTTTCATTAAATAGTAATGATAACCAGCAGTAAATTGCCACCCCCGGGAAAAGGGGAAAATGTCAAATTTCATTCTAAAAAGACTTTTGTGAAAACACAGGCACAGTCAATTCAGTTTTCTTGTGACGATTTATTTCATACCAGTCAAGATTAATTCAAATCTGTCTCCCAGATGCAATGAGTATAAAGAACTAGAACTTACTGTCATCAGATTTCGCAATGTCTCGCCATCTCTAAATATTGAATATGGTTGGCAGAAACAGACTATTATCCAAAATTCTGTGTCAAGGAAGCTTTAGCTCAAGAAAACACATGCTGGTATAACTCTGTCTGGGTGTATGCGTATGTATGTGTGTGTGTGATTTTCCTTTTGGAAGATCTATTTGTGTATATATCACTTTCTTGTTTATCAAATAATTGCAATAAAATTGGAGTGGGGAGACACTTATTTTAGCTTTTCTAAATGAAGATCTCAGTGCCAAATACAATGTGAAACAATTTCACTCACTACTCATGAAGAAGTGACATATCTGAAAAATGATACGTTAGTTCTTTGAAACTCACTAAGGAGTTCCAGAATTAATTCAATGGATAATTAACAAGTTATGGAGCCAAATCACACTGTGCATATTGCAATTAAAATAGTAAATAATCATTTTGCTCACTGTCTGACTTTCCCTTGTGAATTGAAAAAGTTGTGTTACAGAATATGAAATCAAGGACCCCAGTGTGTGTGTGTGTGTGTGTGTTTAAAGATATCTATAGAACCACTAATTTCATTCCAGGTGAATTTGAATCAAGATGGTTTAAACAAAAGTCAATATTCCTTTTTTGGTAAGGTAGGGACCCCAATTGTGCACCTGAATTTAGCATAAAACATATTAGGAGCAATTATCAAAATTATGAAATAATGTGATTCACGTAATACATGGTGCCCCAAAAGTTGCCCTTAAAGTCGCCATACATTGGGAAAAATGGGACATTGTAGCTAAATATACCTTTATTTATGAAATATTTATTACACAATTTTACAAAAAGGTGGCCGACATGGAGAGAATATTTGATACATAAAATTTTGTAATGAATATTTTGTAAATAAAAATACATTTGGCTATAATGTCCCATTTTCCTTATGCATGGAGACTTTAGGGGTGACTGTTAGGTCACCCTGCATTATAATAGATAACAATGTCAATTAAAGTTAAAATAATCATTTGAACAGATTCCCTTCCCTTGTCTTCCACCCACCCAATACAAGCAAAATCAAAATTAGTGAGCTTTTACTGGTATCACGCATTGCACTAAATGAGTAATTGGTAAATACACATAAGGAAGTGTTTTAAAGTGAGTGTCAAGTACCTTTGATTTGTATCCCCAGAAGATCCAAACTGATAGGTGATATACACTTTGACCTTTAAAAATCCATTAAAATGTTGGTAAACTTTCTTCTTACCCATTAGTATGGCAGCCACTCTTCTAACCCTGCTCTGCCAAAGTGAAACATGGCTTATGTCCTGTTTCTTCCTGGAAAGGCTGGTCTATCTTTAGAAGCTTTAAACTTGATTCAGGTGTGCTAGCCTTAGCTCTCTGATTGTTGATATAGCTCAACAATTTACAGATCATTTATATTTTTCTTGTTGTAAGTTGAAGAAGAGACAATGTTTATAGCTTTTCTACACCATATATAGAACTAGAAGTGACTTCTACATTTGTCTATATTTATGACTCTTGTAAATATTGTTTTCAATATGTAATAATCCATCATGAATAGGTACCATAATTTACTTGAAAATTGAACTATTGCTGAATATTTTGTGTTGTTCCCAGTTTTTTTGCCATTAAAAATATTGCATTAAGTGTATTTACACATAGAGCTTATTTCCTATTCAGTATTATTTCCTTAGGACATGCCAATAAATACAAAATCACTTGGTTATAAAAGAATGGGGCCAGACTGCAGGCTGATGGGTTTGAACCAAATTGTGCCATTGATTACTTGTATTGCTTGAAGTAATTGAGTAAACCCTTCAAGAATTTAATTAATTTAATTATTAATTAATAAAATAATTTTATCTTGTGGAAAATAGTAAAAATAATAGCAGCTGTCCTATAAAGTTCCCGTGAAAAATAAATGCGCTAATACACCTGCAGTGTCTGGAAGTGGGTCATCACATGACAACTATGAATCTTTTAGTAGATTTTGCCAAATGACTTTCCAAAATTATTGTAGCAATTCACACCCTAGTGACAATGAATAACAATAAAGTATTGCCTTCTTGAAAGCTTGATATTTAATTTTATCCAGAAAACATAAAATCTCCAAAGAGCTTTGTTTTATAATTATACATGTTGTATGAAATCATCAAAATGGCAGGGCTGTATATGAGGACAGATTTATTTTGGCTCCAATACTTGTTTTGTATTTGTCACCCATGGACTTGAAATTTTGTCTGTATTTCTATGTTTTTCAAGTTTCCCACCTTAAAATGAGATTAATAATGACTCCTAAATATCACAGCAGATAGGAGTTATATAAGTAAATTATTTAGCACATGTTCTGTTCTCAGAATGGTTTCTCAATCATTAAGTGCACATTCAAATTACCGAGAGATCTGATGTTCAGCTGAATCTCAAGCTGGCCTCAAGTATTTTAAGTTGTTATATATAAGTCCCTAGATAATGCATATAGTGAAGTTACTAAACCATTGGGGGTTTGCACGTTTATCAATATTATATGGCTTAATGAGAACGAAAATGTATAAATTCCTCTTCAAATTGCAAATCGTGTTTGTGAACATAACTTCATTTGTTTACTACAACAGCATTGGAGTACTATTTTTACTGAAATCCCTACATTTAAAAATAATAAGTGGATTGTGAACTATGATAAATGGCAATGTTGGCATAATTATCCATTGCTCTATCTCAGATTCAGTGTATTGTACACGTTAGCTCATACAATTGTCACTGAATCAGTTCACAGATATAACATTTATACTGTATGTCTTAAGATGTCAAGATAAATTCTTCATACCAGAGGCAGTCAGAGCCCTCACAGATTCTGTAAAGATAATACTTCGGATTTTATTTTGTGTCCTAGTCAGTGCCCTGATCTTATACTTGCACAATACCGGAAAATAACCCAATTTTGTCTGTAAAACCTCCCTTTTCCTTGCTTATGAACACCAAGAACCTAGATCTATAGAAATTAAAACATTATAGTGGGCTAGACATGGGGGCTCATACCTATAATCCTATTACTTTGGAAAGATGAAGCAGAAGGACTGCTTGAGGCCAGGAGTTCAGGACCAGCCTGAGCAACACTGAGACTCCATCTCTATAAAAAATAGAAAAATTAGGTGGGCAAGGTGTTGTACTCAAGAAACTACGCAGGAGAATCATTTGAGCTCCAGGACTGTGAGATTGCATTGAGCTATGATGAGAACATCACACTCCAGCATGGGTGACTGAGCAAAACTCTATCTTAAAAAAAAAAAAGTTGTAAAATCTTGCAAAGAGGAATTTATTGATTGGGATTTTAGAAAGACATACCTTCACAAACAACCTAAGAGAAAAGGTCCTAGTGAATGAGTAAAGAGGTGGCTTTCTAGATTCTTATAAAACAATGACTTTTGTGAAACAGTATCTGCCATATGTTACTTGCCTCTGCTACTTAAAAAGCTATAATATGCTTTCATTGGTCCCTCTATGTATAACAATTTGATTTAGACTGCTCATATTGTCTTGAAGTTTTTACAACTCAGTTCTGGAATAGATTTCATACCATAACCTCATAGGTTAAGAAATTAAAAAGAATCTCTTTCTAAACTGATAAAAAGGTGCATGTTTGGGGCTATTTCAAAGATATATGGGGGGAAGTCCCCCAAGATTATTGTTAAAATAGAGTATTGGTGACATATAGTACAGTTTGAAAGAAAAGCAATATACTTTTAAAATAAATAATGCACACATAATAGAAAATAATACATTAACACCACTTGCCAATTGTTAGCACAATGTAAAACCTCCAGGTACATTTTGCCAATAGGCATGACTATTTTGATTGGCCTTCATAATTTCCATTTCCACCCCTACATGTCCTTGGATACTACTTTATATATGACAATTTTATCATATTGTAATGTAGCACAGGATACACATGGAGTAACATTATGCTACCAGCTCAGCTTCTATTAATTACTAACCTGATAGTGATAAGCTGAGAATTAAGAATCTGTATTCAGTAGCATTTTAATTATACTCTAAATTGGAGTGAAAATACTTTTAAGATGCATTTATTATAGAGGTACAATGGTCGATTATTTTCAGAGACATATTTAAAAATATAATTGATTTCTTAACAAAACCAGGAGACCTTCCTCAAAATCAAGGAAATTAACTTATATGCCAGATAGATACATTAGTAGCAATTCTAATCCTTAGCTTAAAAGTTGGAACAGGCAAATATTTTATAATATAGCATTATTAATAACCTGCCTCCAGAATTTATTTCACTAATAATTCACTTAAGGAAAATCAGGTTAAGCTTAGTGATTTCATTGTTTTGTTGTCATTCGATATGTATTTGCAGAACACCTTGTTAGCGTGACCTGTGATGTTGGATGTGGACATTTAGTAGTAATATTGCTGTGGACTTAAGAAAATGAAATACTGGGTGGCGCCTGTGGCTCATCAAGTAAGGCACTGGCCCCATATACCGAAGGTGGCAGATTCAAACCCGGCCTCAGCTGAACTGCAAAACAGAAAAATAGCTGGGCATTGTGGCAAGTGCCTGTAGTCCCAGCTACTTAGGAGGCTGAGGCAAGAGAATCACCTAAGCCCAGGAGTTGGAGGTTGCTGTGAGCTGTGTGACACCATTATGAAGGGCAATAAAGTGGGACTCTGTCTCTACAGAAAAAAAAAAAAAAAACTGGAATACCGACACAATGTAAAGAATGGCACCTTGTGACATGTCACTTCTCAAAACATAAATTTCCTATTTGCAAAGCACAAAATTCTTCATAATACATAACTAAATTGTCCTCAGTCACAACAAAAACTTAACCTTCATTTGATACTAGCTGCAATTAGTTATTTAAATTCAAGTAAAGCATTAAAAACAAGAACAACAACAAAAACTAATACAAGCAAAAACATCACCTTACATTTATTTTTATTGTTTGTTTTTATTCTGTCATTATAAATTCAGAGTAGGATTAATAGTTGTTCAGCAAAAGTATTCTCTATGGAAAACAGTATAGAGATTCCTTAAGAAACTAAAAGTAGACCTACCATTTGTCCCAGCAACTTCACTATTATTTATTTAGCAAAAGAAAAAAAAAAAGACTTTTCATCAGAAAGACACCTGCCCTCCAATTTTTACTGTAGCACAATGCACAATTACAAATACATGGAATCAGCCTAAGTGCCCTTCCATTTACCAGTGGATTAATAAAATGTGATATACACGTGTACACCATGAAGAAGCACTCAGCCATAAAAAAAAGATAAATTAATACTTTTTTGCAACAATGTAGAAGGAAATGGAGACTATTATCCTGAATTGCTCAAGAATGGGAAAACAAATATCACATGTTCATTATCAAATTGGAATTAACAAATGAACACACATGTGCACGGAAAGAAAGAAAACTCAGTGGCAATCAACCAGGAGGAAGAGGAGAGTAAGAGAGGGGCAAAAACCTACCTAACATGTAGCATAAATTCTATTTGGGTGACAGGCCCATGTTTAGTTGATACTCAGGTATTACAAACATGAACTATTTAACTTAAAACATTTGTACCTACTTAATAATTTGAAATAAAAATAAATTTCAAAAAAAGATAAATAAAATGGTGCCTGGCTCTAAGGTCAAGCTCCAGTAAACTTTGAATTATATTTAAAATAATAAAAAAAAAAATAGCAGGTGTGATATTGGACCACAAAAATAAAGCTTATTTTCTGATTATTTAAAAAAATATCTTGAGACCCAGGCAAGATGTCATACTAGAATCATCTCCTTACCAGACTCTCATGTTGAGATGGGGAGAGAGGACTCCAGCCACCTTTGGCTGGGGGAACCTACACAGAATCATCACTCTGGGGTCATGGTGAAGGAACCAGTGAGTAGGTCTGGAGCTGAGGAAGACCTTCACAGAAGGTAAGCGCCTGGGTACAGGCAGAGACCAGTCATTGGCTCTCCCATGGAGGACTGGAGACAGGAAGGGGCTGTCTTACAGGGTTTCTTTTTGTTTGTTTTTTGGACTGGGGGGCTCCTCACTGGAGCTTCCATGGAAGGGCTTAAGCAAGAGAGTAAACACATATAGCATCCAGTAGCCCAGATTGAATACTAGGTGGGGTGGAACTCCTATCAGTTTGGCTATTAGTAGGGCACTGTGATTGTGTGAAGGCCACCTGGGAGGAACAGTTCACAGGGTCCTGGTGTAGGTGGGATCTGGCATGCCTACTGAATTAGGAAAAACATCTGTGGGATGAGTTGAATGGCTCTTGCATCCCTAAGAAGGCCACTTCATTATCAAGGGACACTGTGTGGAAGGTCAAAGATGTGCTTCCTACAAAGTCCACGAAGAACTTCAAGATCCCAATTCTGTGGGAACTGAATGCTGGTGAGGTGACCAGACCCTGATTGAGGGCAGATAGTGGGGAAGACATGACTGTGTATCCTTAGCAACTAGATAGGGCTGCTAGCCCCCATCTTATACAGCAAAACCAGCATGATTTCATCATCTCCTCACACCACAGTACCACATGGTATTCAGGCAACATATTGCTATATATAGCAATATATATAGACATTAATAAAGCATCTTATTATATATATAATATAAATAATAAATAAATTATATATATATATATATATATATATATATATATATATATGTTGTTTGTCTGTTTGTTTGCTTCATTTGTCCTCCCACCTGGCCCACCAAAGTCCTGGAGTTGTGGCTGTGAGTCAAAGCCCTTACCAAACAACACCATTTTTCCTGTCTCTCTCTTTTTCTATTTCTGACCTTATATTCTCTTTTTCTTCAATTCTTTCCTTTCCTCCACATCTTTTTTTACTTTATCTTTTTCTTTCCTTTCTCACTTGTCACTCTTTACACTTCTCTTCCTTTTGGCCTTATACTAAAAGGCCAAATCAACACTTAAGCTTAGAGACAAAGTAATTTAAAGCAAAAAAGGTAGTGAGAGGAAAAAGTTAAAGAAGAAAATGGAAAGGAAGAAAACACACATGAAGAGGAACCAACAGAAAAAAATCAAGCAACATGAAAAACATAAGAGAATAACATCCCCCCACCTCCAAGAGATCATGCAATAGCTACCACAGAGGAGTACATCTATAAATAAATAATGGAAATGACTCACAGGGAACTTACTATATAGATGGCAAAATAATAAAGTGAATTGATAAGAAAGTATAAAATAATCAAAAGGAAATAAAAAATAGAATCAAATAATGAGTCCAAGATGTGAAGAATTGAAATAGGACATAGCAGAGCTTAAGGAATTGAAGGAGTCAATCAGTGAACTTAAAGATGCAGTAGAAATTATCAATAATAGATTACACCATGTAGAAGAAAGAATCTCAGAGCTAGAGGATAAAATCCTTGAGACAACCTAGGCAATTAAAGAGACAGAAAAGAAGAAAGAAAAAGTAGAATATTCTCTCAGAAAATTATGGGACTTCACAATGCATTCAAATATATGCTGGGTATCCCCAAAGGCAAAGAAGGACATCCCAAAGGAATGAAAGCACTACTGAAGGATATCATAAAGGCAAATTTCCCAAGCATCAGTAAAGATTCTAAACACTCCTTTTAAGGGATGTCAAATCCTGGGTCATATCAACATAAATAGAGCATCTCTCAGACACACTGTAATGAAGCCGTCCAAAGTCAAGGCAAAAGAAAAAATTCTGCAAACAGCCAGGATTAAGCACCAATTGACCTATGGGATAGATTCATCAGGATGGCACAGAAGTCTTCAGCTCAAACTTTCCAAGCCAGAAGAGAGTGGTCATCTACCTTTAACCTTCTTAAACAAAACAATTTTTCACCCAGAATTCGGTATTCTACTAAGATAAGATTTAGAGTTGATGGACAAATCAAATCTTTTACTGATAGGCTGGAGGAAGTTTGTCACAAAAAGACAAGCTCTGCAGGAAATACATAGACCTGTTCTCCACACTAATCATCATAATGTACCACCAGCAAAGTAAACACCCACAAACTAAAGTACAAAAACCTAGTTTCCATAATGGCACCAAGGACAAAACTAAGCAACTGGACTTTCACAAAATAAGATGAATGGAACTCCACCATACTTATCAATTCTCTCAATAAATGTAAGTGACTTTAATTCTCCCCTGAAGAGACATAGGCTGGCTCACTGCATAAAAAGCAAAACAAGACCCAGTATCATTAGTTGGAAAACAATACTTCAGACAAACAGAAATGAGAAGAAAGGAGGGGTTGCAGTCTTATTAGCAGATACAATTGGATTTAAAGCAAGTAAAGTTAAGAAAAACAAAGATGGTCACTTGACACTGGTTAAGAGAACATTCTAAATATTTATGCACACAACTTAAATGCTCCCAGATTTATGAAACAGATCTTGATTGGTCTGAGCAATATGATATCCTTAACACCATAATATCTAGGGATTTTAACACCCCTCTACAGAAGTCAGAAGATCTGCTAAACAGAAACTAAACAAAGATACAAGGGAATTCAATGCTAAACAGAAACTAAACAAAGATACAAGGGACTTTAATGCAACCCTAAAACAAATGGGCTATGTAGACATATATAGAACATACCATCCCAAAGTGAAGAATATATGTTCTTCTCATCAGTCCATGGGACACACTCATAAATCGATCTTATACTAGAACACAAATCAAACCTCAACAAAATCAAAATAATTGAAATTATACTTGGTATCTTCTCAGACCACAAGGCAATAAAGGTGAAACTGAATGCCAACAAAAATTTTCATTCCCACACAAAGGCATGGAAATTAAACAACTTTGTGCTGATGAGAGTTGGGTCCAGAAGAGATAAAGGAGGATATTATTAAATTCCTCAAATGTAACAACAATGAAGCTACAAGGTACCAAACCTGTGGGATACTGGAAAAGAAGAACTAAGAGGAAAATTGATTGCATTAGAAGACTACATATAAAGAAAAGAGAGGACACAAATAAACTAATGAATCAGCTTAAAGAAATAGAAAAGTAAGAGCAATCCAATCCCAAATTTGGCAGAAAGAAAGAAATAACCAAAACAAAATGAGAAATTAATTAAATTTAAAAAAATCATTCAGAAAATAAATTAAACAAAAAGTTGGTTCTTCCAAAACATAAATAAAATTGATAAACAATTGGCCAGATTAACTAGAAACAGAAAAGCAAAAGTTCTAATACCCTCAATTAGAAGCAAAAACAGGGCAATAACAACAAATACCACAGAGAAACAAGAGATTATCTCTGACTACTATAAGGAATTCAATGTCCAGTATTTTGGCAAGGTAGAGGAAATGGACCAAGACCTCAAATTGTACTATCTCTCTAAATTGAACCAGAAAGAAATACTCTCTTGAACAGACCAATATCAAGCACTGAAATGGAAGAAACAATAAAAAGTCCTGTGACGACAATAACAAAAAGCCCTGGACCAGTTGCCTTCACACCAAAAATTCTATTAACCTTCAAAGAAGTACTTATATCCATACTGCAAAATCTGTTCCAAAATATTGAGAAAGAAGAAACCCTCCTCAGCATATTGCACAAAGAAAATATTACCCTGATACCACAATTAAAAACAGAACTACAGACCAATTTCACTAATGAATATCGATGCAAAAATATTAAATAAAATCTTAGCCAATAGATTACAGCTGTACATTAAAAAAATTATCAAGTAGGCTTCATCTCAGCAATACAAGGCTGGTTTAACACATGCAAATCCATAAATATAATTCACCATATCAACAGAAACAAAACAAAGACCATATGATCATCATAATAGATGCAGGAAAAGCATTTGACAAAATTCAGCATCCTTTTCTAATAAGAATACTTAAGAATATAGGTATAAGTGGCACATTTCTTAAAATGATTGCAGCCACCCATTAACAACCCACAGCTAATATCATACTGAATGGAGTAAAATTGAAATATTTTCCACTTAGAACTGGAAACAGACAAGGGTGTCCTCTATTGCCAATACTATTAAACACAGTTCTGGAAGTCCTAGCCATTGCCATCAGGTAAGAGTAGGATATAAAGGACATCCACATGGGGGCAGAGGAGGTCAGATTGTCACTCTTTGCCAATGATATGATCTTATACTTAGAAAACCCCATAGCCTCAACCACAAATCTTCTGGAAATAATCAGGAAATACAATAACATCTCAGGGTATAAAATCAATGTCTACAAATAAGGAGCCTTTGTGTATGCCAACAAAGTTGAGCAACAAATCAAGCACACAATACCCTTCACAGTTGCTTAAAGAAAATGAAATACGTAGGAACATACTTTAACAGAGGAGGTGAAGGACCTCTAGAACAAGAATTATGAAATCTTAAGAAAAGAAATGGTAAATACATTACCAAATGGAAGAATATACCATGCTCTTTGCTGGAAAGAATCAACATTGTTAAAATGTCTATACTTCCCAAAGCAATCTAAAAGTTCATTGCAATCCCCATTAAAATACCATTATACTTTGAAGAACTAGAAATAATACTATTTAATTTTGTATGGAACCAGAAAAAAAAAAACCATATATCCAAGGCAATTTTTAGTAATAGAAACAAAGCCAGAGTCATCACTCTACCTGTGAAGTAAAATGACTTTAGGTTACATTACAAGTCCACAGTGCTCAAACAGCATGATATTGTCACAAAATAGACACATAGACATATTGAACATAATAGAAAATGAAGAGATGAAACAAGTTTCTTAATAGCCTCCTTCTTTGATAAAACAAACAAAAGCATCCCGTGGGGGAAAGGATTCCTATTCAATAAATGGTGCTTGGAGAACTGGATAACCACTTGTAAGAGACTGAAACTGGACCTGCACCTTTTATCACTTACAAAAATTGATTCAAAATGGGTAAAAGATTTAAATCTAAGGCATGAAATGATAAAAATCCTAGAACAAAATGTGGGGAAATCTCTTAAAGATGTCGGACCAGGGAAAGCTTTCATGAAGAATTTATTTGCAATTACAACAAGAAAAATAAACAAATTGGACTTAATTAAACTGAAAAGCTTCTGCACAGCTAAGGACACAAAGCAAAATAGACAACCTTCAAAACAAGAAAAGATATCTGCATGTCACAAATCTGACAAAGGGTTGATTATCAGAATCCACAGAGAACTCAAATTAGTCAACAAAAAAGAGCTAATAATCTCATCTATCACTGGGAAAGAGGCATGAACAGAACCTTTACTGTAGAAGACAGATGAATGGCTAACATACATATGAAAGAATGCTCATTGTCCTTGATCATCAGAGAAATGCAAATCAAATCCTGAATTATCACCTAACTGCAGTAAGAATAGCCTATATTACAAAGTCCCAAAGTTGCAGATGCTGGTGCAAATGAGGAAAGAAGGAAACATGTTTACACTGTTAGTGGGAGTGCCAACTCATACAGTCTCTTTGGAAAGAAGAATGGAAACTCCTCAAAGAACTCAAATTAGACCTGCCATTTTGACCCTGCAAACCCATTACGAGGCATCTACCCAGAAGAAAAAGAATCACTTTATCATGAGGACATTTCCACTAGATTGTTTACTGCAGTTCAATTTATAATCACCAAGATGAAAAAACAACCTAAATGCCCATCAACCTAGGAATGGATTAACAGTCTGTGGTATATATGTATACTATGAAATTATATTCAGCCATAAAAAAGATAGAAACTCCATATGTTTTGTATTAGTCTGGTTGGAGTTGAAATACATTATTCTTAGCAAAGTATCACAATAATGGAAAACCAAATATCTAATATAAGTAATACCAATAAGAAGCCAATAGACAATGTAATACATACCCACATAAGAGAAAAACTCAGTTCAATTCACATTGGGGGGAGGAGGAAAAAGCGAAGGAAGAGAGGGAAAGAGGGACAGGGATTGGTGTGCTCCCACCTAACTGGCACAATGTAAGAGTATATGGCACACCTTTTTGGGTGCGGAATACAACTATAAGAGGGACTCTACCTAACACATGCAAATATTTTAACCTTGTTGTTTGTACCTTCACATTAACCTGAAAGAAAAAAATGAGGAAAAAGTATTTATATCAAGTTGGATGCTCTTGTTTAAAATAAAAATTTTAGTGAAATGTTTAGTATAGTTCAATAATAGTAATAAAAGGTAAAATGTGTAGAAGATTATGGGATTTTCTCTAAAAAAGAAATGTAGCACTCAATTAATGTTAAAAATCAGATTAACCTTTTCAATTTGGGAAACTATAATTATTTTTACCTAATCATTTTTTACCTAATTATAACCTCAGAAATAGGTTAACTCATGAGATTATATTGCCCAGGAGAGGCAGGAATTGTTTATCATATTTTAAAAATTTCAAATCTATAAACATCTTAGTTACATAAGTATGTTAATCCAAGAGATAGTCTGCTGTGCTTTTTGGACATGAATATGATAATTTATACTTGACACTATCCAGTCTGTGTCAAGCACTCTGTTGCTAATCACAAGTTTCTAGGAATAATTGAGTTCAAGCTGTTATTTTCCTTTCTATTGTCTAACCATTTGTGATAAGGGCTTGCCCTGGAAAATAAAGTGTCTTTATTGCCTCTGGACTATTTGGCCCAAGCAACACGGAGTTGCTAACTCACAGTTTTCCTTCAGCAAACTTTAGTGAACTGATTGTTTTTAGAAAAGCAATGTAATGCATATGTAACATTATGCATATTAGTCAGTGATGATAACAGTATGCAAATTGGTCACTTAGTGTTCCAAATTTCAGTACAGGCTCCAGCATTGTTATGGTAATCTCAGTGAATACTTGACTAGTTAGGATAGTCTGGTCATCTATGAAAGCTTACAGCTAGGAGGAGGGGCAAGATGGCCAACTGGAGCAGCTTTCAACAGAAGCTCCGGCCACAGGGAAGGATAGTGACCAGAAAGTACTCAATACAGCTGAAGACTGGGAGCCAAGCTGAGAGAGAAGAGTGATAACTGCACATCACCTCTGCTGAGGCAAGCTACGACTCCAAGAAAGCCAATTTAAGGTAAAAAACTCATCCCAAAGGAAAAGTGTCCATTCCCTCCCCCAAGAGAGGTTTTTTTTATTTGTTTGTTTGTTTTGTGTTTTGGTTTTTGTGTAGTTTTTCTACAGGTGAGTGGTGAACTGAGGACCTCTTGTCTCACCCCACAGGTGAGAGTTGCAGGAAGTAGGGACTACTTCTCCAGAAGGACCCTGCTGTGACCCTGAGCACTCTCTTGCCAGGCATGAAAGTTGAACTAACATTTTTCCTGCCTTTTTGAACTTCCAGTCCACCCTTCCCCCACTGCCTGGCAGTCCAGAAGCTTAAGCCCTGCAGAGACCAGAATGTCTGTGGTACATTGCCAGGTCTGGGCACTGCAAGGGCCTTGATAGAAAAGCTGCACTGTAATAGTGAACTCAGCAGTAGTACAGGCAAAGGGGAGGAGGCTATTGGTCTTAGCTCTGTGAAAGGGCAAACCAGCTGCGAGAAGAGGCTTGCAAGCCGCATATTCCAGCCTGCTGACCTGAGTGCCCCGCACCCCACACTGCCTGAGCTGCTCACTGCGCACTGCGCCCAGCCAGAGCTGATTGTCATGTGCCCCATCCTGCCAGAGCTGCACACCCAGTGCCCTGCCCTGCCTGAGCCACTGTGCCAGGATCTACCTGCCAGAGCCATGCCTCAGGACTCAGCCTGCTGGAGCCACTCGGCACCCTGCCCTGCCAGAGCTGCATGGTGCAAGCCCTACCCTGGTGCTAGAGCTGCCCACCCCACACTCCCTTAGCCACCACTACAGCCACCTCCTTGGCTGTGGGAGCCATCTGAGAGCTACACAGGGACACCTCCCATGAAGATTCAGCAACAGTAGAGCGATACTGCTGGGGTATAATCTTGGAGAGATACCTCCCCAACTCTGTGGACTGCCAGAGGAAGCCTGACCTCACCCTATAGGGATGCCAGTGCTGCAGAGTGGCTGGGCCAAAGGTGTGATGTCTGAGGGAGAAAATCATTTGCTGACTTGTTATCCTCTGGTTCTGACTGAGCTCAGATGGAACATCCCCAGTTGCCATTGAGCTCTCCCAAGCAGCTGGTGGCAGAGGTTGGTGGCTGGCCCGAGGGGGGAATTGACTCTCCTTGACTCTGGCAGGTACAAAACCCCGACATATCTGCTTATTGCAGGAAGCAGAACCACAGCCCCATGGGGTTACCAGTAACTGGGTGTGAAAGAGGTGCAAGGTGGGGAACGAGACACCAATCCAATGGTCCAAGCCTGCTACTGGGGGGCCTTTCTCACTCCACAGAGCACTGGATCGAGCCACATTTGAGCAGTCAGTAGACCTGTGCTATCTAGTTGCTGGAGACCTTTCGAACTCTCCCACTTGAGAGTTGGTACTGACTGGGAAAATTGGTTTGGAACTCCTAACTTGGGCAAATCACTCCAGGACCCTCTTTAGTGGTACACTGGTTGTGTGGTAATAGGAAGGGTTGATTTTCCTCTTCCAGTTGTTGCCTGTGGGTGGTGGGGTATCTTAGTTGATTGTATTTCTCCTCAGCTGAGACTTCAACCCAAAGTCACTGATCTGATTTACTAGGATTAGACAAAGGCCAGCTGAACAGAAGACAGAGCCACCAAACCCCACTACACCAAACAGATCCCAAGAGCCTCAGATGGTAATAATGTAATGGGTCCTTTGCTAAGCTGTAGGACAAAAAGCTACAGTCACCAGTCCCAGATCCTTGACAAAGGGCTGGTTATCCACAACTCCAGGAGCCCCCAGTCCAATTTCACCTTGCCTTCCAATCTAGCCAAACAGTGAAAAATAATCATTGGGCAGAATCACCAGAAAAACTTTGGCAACATGAATAATCAGAGTAGATCAAATCCTCCAAGGAATGACAAAACAGACACACCAGATGATCCCATTCATAAACAAATGGCTGAGATGTCAGAAATCTTGTTCAGATTTTGATGGCAAGTAAGATCAAAAGAATGGAGGTAAGGATAGAATTAGAATTTCAAGGAGCAATTCAAAAGTTGACTCAATAATTCAATGAATTCAAGGAGAAAATTACCAAAGATTTTGACACATTGAGGCAAGAATTTGCAGCCCTCAAAGATCTGAGAAACATAGTAGAATCCCTCAGTAACAGAATGGAGCAGGCAGAAGAAAGGATAATTGACATTGAAGACAAAGCTTTTGAACTATCTCAAATGCTCAAAGAGGAAGAGAAGTGGAGAGCATAAACGAACCATTCTCTAAAAGAATAGTGGGACCTCTCCAAAAGAGCAAACATTCACCTTATAGGAATCCCTGAATGAGAAGAGGTTGCTTCATAAGGCCCAGATGCTCTACTCTAAGAGATAATCAAGGAGAACTTCCCAAACATGGCAAGAGATTCTAAAACCAAGATAGCAGAGAGTTTCACAACCCCAACACAATTCAATCCAAATAAAACATCTCCTAGATACATTATAATTCACTTCTCCAAAGTTAATATGAAGGAGAAAATTCTGCAAGCAGCCAGATGTAAAAATAAAAAACATAACCTACAAGGGGGAGAATATTAGAATGACTGCAGATCTCTCTGCTGAAACCTTTCAAGGTAGAAGAGTGTGGTCATTGACCTTTAACATCCTAAAACAAAATGACTTTCAACCCAGGATCCCATATCCAGCTAAACTGAGTTTAATTTATGATGGAGAAATTAAATACTTTAATGAGCTATAACTAAACCAGCTCTCCAGGATATTCTCAGACCTATCCTCCACAATGATAAGCACAATGCTCTACAACCAAAGTAAACTCACTCAGAAACTTTTGATTGAACTACAACTTCCACAGTAGCAAAAGGATTAAAAATATCCACTGGACTTTTGAAAAACTCGATACCCAAAATACTACCAGGCTTATCAAAAATACTTTCAATTAATGTGAATGCCTTAAATAGTCCTCTAAATAGGGGCTGACTGGATACAAAAACTCAGGCCAGATATCTTTTGCATACATGAATCTCATCTTACCTTAAAAGATAAATATAGACTTGGGGTGAAGGAATGGTCATCTATATTTCAGGCAAATGGCAATCAGAAAAAAGCAGATGTTATAATTTCATTCACAGATACAATAGGCTTTAAAGCAACTAAACCAAGGAAAGATAAGGATGGTCAGTTCATGTTTGTTAAGGTCAACACTCAACATGATAAGATTTCAATCATTAACATTTATGCATCCAACCAGAATGTGCCTCAATTTGTAAAAGAGACTCTAACAGACATGAGTAACTTGATTTCCTCCAGAACCGTAATACTCAGAGATTTTAATGCCCCTTTGACAGTGTTGGATAGATCCTCCAATAATAAACTAAGCAAAGAAATTCTAGACTTAATCATTCAACAACTGGATTTAACAGACATCTACAGAACATTTTATCCTGACAAAATTGAATACACATTCTTCTCATGAACCCACGGAACATCCTCCAAAATTGATCACACTTGAGGTCATAAGTCTAACCTCAGCAAATTTAAAAGATTAGAAATTATTCTTTGCATCTGCTCAGACCATCATGGAATAAAAGTTGAACTCTGTAACAACAGGAATCTGCATACTCATACAAAAATATGGAAACTGAATAACCTCATCCTGAAAGATAGCTAGGTCATAGATGAGACTAAGAAGGAAATTATCAAATTTATGGAACAAAATATCATAGATGAGACTAAGAAAGAAATTATCAAATTTATGGAACAATAATGAAGACACTAATTGCCAGAACTACTGGGATGCCACAAAGACAGTCCTAAGAGGGAAATAGCATAGCATTTCAAGCCTTCCTGAAAAGAAGAGAAAGAGAGGAAGTTAACAACTTAATGGGACATCTCACGCAACTGTAAAAGGAAGAACATTCCAACCCCAAACCCAGCAGAAGAAAAGAAATAACTAAAATTAGAGCAGAATTAAATGAAATTGAAAAGAAAAGAATTATACAACAGATCAATAAATCAAAAAGTTGATTTGTTGAAAAGGTCAATAAAATAGATAAACCTTTGGCTAACCTAACCAGAAATAAAAGAGTAAAATCCTGAATTTCATCAATCAGAAATGATAAAGGCCAAATAACAATAGACCTCTCAGAAATTAAAAAATCCTTAATGAATATTACAAAAAAACTCTATTCTCAGAAGTATGAAAACCTGAAGGAAATAGACCAATACTTGATAAATCAAAAAGTTGATTTGTTGAAAAGGTCAATAAAATAGATAAACCTTTGGCTAACCTAACCAGAAATAAAAGAGTAAAATCCTGAATTTCATCAATCAGAAATGATAAAGGCCAAATAACAATAGACCCCTCAGAAATTAAAAAAATCCTTAATGAATATTACAAAAAAACTCTATTCTCAGAAGTATGAAAACCTGAAGGAAATAGGCCAATACTTTAAAATATGCCACCATCCTAGACTTGCCCAGAAAGAAGCAGAAATGTTGAACAAGCCCTATATCAAGTTCTGAAATAGCATTAACTATAAGAATCTCCCCAAAAAGAAAAGCCTAGTACCAGATGGCTTCATATTAGAATTGTACCAAACTGTTAATGAAGAACTAGTACCTATATTACTTAATCTTTTCCAAAACATAGAAAAAGAAGGAATACTTCCCAACACATTCTATGAAGTGAGTATCACCTCAATCCCCAAATTAGGAAAAGATCCATCAAGAAAAGAAAATTATAGACCAATATCTCTAATGATGCAAAAATATTCAATAAGATCCTAGAAAACAAAATCTAGCAAAACATCAAACAAATTATATATCATGACCAGGTGGGTTTTATCCCAGGGTCCCAAGGATGGTTTAATATACATAAATCTATAAATATAATACATCACATAAACAAAATTTTTTAAAAAAATTATGTGATTCTCTCAATTGATGCAGAAAAAGCTTTTGGTAATATGCAGCATCCTTTCTTGATCAGAACACTTAAGAAAATAGGTACAGGAGGAACATTTCTTAAACTGATAGAGGCCATCTACAGCAAACACACAGCCAATATTGTATTGAATGGAGTAAATTTGAAATCATTTCCACTCAGATCAGGAACCAGACAAGACTTCCCATTGTCTCTGCTGCTTTTTAACATTGTATTGGAAGTCTTAGCCATTTCAATCAAGCAAGATATGGCAATCAAGGGTATCCAGATCAGATCAGAGGTGATCAAACTGTGGTTCTTTACAGATGATATGATTGTGTATCTGGAAAACCCCAGGGACTCAACTACAAAACTCATAGAAATGATCAGGGACACAGCAGTGTCTCAGGATACAAAACCAATACTCACAAATCTGTAGCCTTTATACATACCAACAATAGTCAAGGTGAAAAAAATATCAAGTACTCTATTCCCTTTACAATAGTGCCAAAGAAGATAAAATATCTGGGAGTGTACCTAACAAAGAACGTGAAAGATCTCTATGAAGAGAACTATGAAACGCTGAGAAAAGAAATAGCTGAAGATGTTAACAATGGAAAAATATACCATGCTCATGGCTGGGAAGAATCAACATTGTTAAAATGTCTATACTACCCAAAGCAATCTACAGATTTAATCCAATCCCTATTAAAGCACCTCTGTCATACTTTAAAGACCTGGAAAAATTAGTACTTCGTTTTATATGGAAATGGAAAAAAACCTTGAATAGCCAATACATTACTCAGAAATAAAAACAAAGCAGGAAGAATCATGCTACCAGACTTCAGACTATCAGGTGTCCTCAAACTTTTTAAACAGGGGGCCAATTCACTGTCCCTCAGACCATTGGAGGGCTGGACTATAGTTTAAAAAAAAACTATGAACAAATTCCTATGCACACTGCACATATCTTATTTTGAAGTAAAAAACAAAATGGGAACAAATACAATTCACTCCAATGCATGTGGCCTGTGTTGAGGACCCCTGTGACTATAGTGATCAAAAGCATGTTACTGGCACAAAAATAGAGAGGTAGATGTATGGAACAGAATTGAGTACCAATAGATAAATCCAGACATTTATCATCATTTGATCTTTGATAACCCTATCAAGAAATAAATTTGGGGAAAGATACTCTAATTAACAAATGGTGGTGGGTGAATTGACTGGCGACTCGTAGAAGACTAAAACTGGACCCACATCTTTTTCTTCTAACAAAATTGACTCTCACTGGTTAAAGGACTTAAACTTAAGACATGAAACTATAAAAATTCTTGGAGAGAGAGCAGGGGAAACATTAAGAAATTGGCCTGGGAGGATATTTTATGAGGAAGACCCCCTGGGCAATTGAAGCAACATCAAAAATACATTACTGGGATCTGATCAAACTAAGAAGCTTCTGCATTGCCAAGAAAACACTAAATAAAGCTAGTAGACAGACCTCAGAATGGAAGAGGATTTTTTCAGGTAATATTTCTGACAAAGGTCTAATAGCCAGAATGCACAGAGAACTCAAACCTATTAATAAGAAAAGAACAAGTGACCCCATTTCAGTGTGGGCACGAAACATGAACAGAAGCTTCTCTGAAGAAGACAGGTGCAGGTCTACAGACACATTAAAAAGTGTTCATCATCTTTAATCATCAGAGAAATGCAAACCAAAATCACATCGACATATCATTTAACTCCAGTAAGAGTAGCCCACATCACAAAATCCCCAAACTACAGATGTTGGCATGGATGTGGAGAAAGGGAAAACTTCTGGACTGCTGGTGGAAATGAAAGCTAGTACATTCCTTTTGAAAGGAAGTTTGGAGAACACTCAGGAATCTAAATGTAGACCTGCTATCTGATCCTGTAATTCCTCTACTAGGTGTATATGCAAAAGACCAAAAATCACTTGGCAACAAAGATATTTGCACCAGATTGTTCATTGCAACTCAGTTCATAACTGCCAAGTCATGGAAGAAGGCCAAATTCCCATTGACCCATGAATGGATTAATAAATTATGTTATATGTATACCATGGAATACTATGCAGCATTGAGAAAAGATGGAGACTTTACCTCTTTTATGTTTATATGGATGGAGCTGGAAAACATTCTTCTTAGTAAAGTATCTCAGGAATGGAAAAAAAATATCCAATGTACTCAGTACCACTATGAAACCAATTTATAATCACTCACACTTTCATATGAAAGGTGAATCACAACTATAGCCTAGGATGAAGGAGGGAAGGGGCAGGAAATGGGAAGGAAGGTGGGTGGTTCGATAGAGGGAGGGTTAATAGTGGGACCACACCTATGAAACATGTTGTAAGGGTACACATCAAATCTATCAAGTATAGAACACAAATATCTTAAGATTGTGATTAAGTAAATGAGGTGAAAGCTATGTTAATTAGTAGGATATAAGCAGTCCTATTTGTACAAATAATCAACACATTGAATCCCACAAGGGCATAAATGTATTAATGATCTATGTATATATGACTTAATTAAAAAAAAAAAAAAAAAAAAAAGCTTACAGCCAGCAAGGGGCTGGTTAAATTTGTATTGGTGAGTTTATAGTTCCCAGGGACTCCACAGGACATTTTCTTTTCCCTTCAGAGACTTGTAGTCAAAGGAGAATATTATTTGTTTTAACTATAAGTTTGTCCTCAGTCAAGGTCATGAGCATTTCAGTCAAGGTCATGAGAAATGAATGCATAAAATGGATGCACTTAACATTATTAACATTTTCTTGTGTTAAAGACACAGACATAATTTACTTGATGATAACATAGCAAGCTATCGCAGGGAGGGCAGAAGTACTTTCAAGGAAATTAAATCTATGCTCTGCACAATTAAGCAGTTCTACCCACCCAGTAGAGGATGCTTTATTGCATATCATATTTTCATAACAACCTGACTGGTAAATTAAATGAAAAGTTTAGTGGATATAATAGTGAGTGACCTGGCTAATAAGATATTAACTCAAAGAAATAGGTAAGTAAGAAAAAAAGAAAGCATAGCTTATTTAAACACAATTCCAATAAGATGTAACATAAACAGAGAAAGAAATATGTAAAATGTCTATCATAATGTATCCTATGGCTTTGGGGATATATATATCTTCAAACACAAGTTGTACCATTTTATGTCTTTAACGTACTATTCCAATAGAATTTCAGCAAGAAACAATTAGAAAATATCTAGTAGCTATATATGACTGGAATTGCCTTCATGAATTCATATCTGAACATCATGGTATAATACATGTTTTAGCATAACTTCACATTAGGGTATCATCATTAAAGTATCTTTAATGATATATCTTATCTTTTTCACACACACTAAGATGGGCTTTCTATAGTGGACATATTTTTCAAATTAAATAAGTTTAGAAGGGTATTTACTATTTGCCATGGTTTATTCTGTATTTTATCTCCTTTACATACCACAGTGATTTTGCAAGGTAGAATTTAACATCACCACTTGATAAAAACTGAGATTCAGAGATGTCATCTGACATCTGACATTGCTACTAAGTATAAGAATTGGAGTTTGTTCTATAAATTTCTTTTCTCCAAATGTACTGAATTATTGTGAACGAAACAGTCACCTCTCTGGTCACCAAAACGAGAACAGGTATAAATGTATTAATTCATTAGAAGTTCTCAGTGCGACATTTAACATGAAGTGAGCTTCTAGAATTTTTTTGTCACATGATCATCATCATGTTAGAATTATCCTTTGCATTCAACTAGTGCTTTCCTTCTTTCCATATATTCTGCCTACTATCTCTCTTAGCAGTTTCTTTCTTCAGCTTTCTATTGCTATGCCTTAATTCAAGTTTCTGCTGTCTCTTGACTTGTTTATTATAACAAAGTCCTAAGTGATTTCTTAACTCTAGTTTTGCCTCCTCTTTCCAAAACCATTTCCATCCTGAATATTACTGTCACCATGATTTTTCTAAAATGAAAATTATATTCTATACCACTACTTAAGATACATCAATGTTTCCTCATAGAAAACTACAGACCCATTCATGATATAAATGGCCTTCTGCACTTTGTTTTCTCCTCACCTATTAAAACATTGTATCTCACCACTCCTGTATCCCACCAGGACCCTAAATCTCTCTTGTGGTATAAGTGATTCTGTGCCATCTGCCAATCTGCCCTATGTTTACCTATTAAACCTCATCTCTCACCACTCCTAGTCAGCTCATATTTCAGAACACAAAGGTCCAACTTTTAGTTCCTCAAATCTTCCATAATGTATTGATTTATGCTTAACACTGAACCAATATCCAGGAAAAATATGGGTGCATGGGTGTGTGTGTGTGTGTGTGTGTGTGTGTGTGTGTGTAAAAGAGAGAGAGAGAGTATCAGTGTGTGTGTATTTCTGAGGCAAAACAAACTAGCTCCTTGATAGTTACACTTTTTTTCAAGTTTCCATGTACGTTGCATATAATTGTTTTTCATATCATGCTGATATAGAACTAACTAATTCACTTGCTGTGCCCCTGTTAATCCCCAGTATACTAATATGGGAAGCAATACTATTCTGTCTTATACACACACACATGCATGCACACTCATACATACTGGTTTATGGATTTCATTGACAAACCTTGTTTCAACATTACCTAGAATGTACTACAGCACCTGTCATATCATCTGGAATGTTTTCTAATCTCCATGAAAACAATTTGTAACTTTTTTGGATATTACTTAGTAGTATTAGGGTTGCATAAATTTAAACAAATGGATTAGACAAGGTATTTTCTGTCATTTAAGAAGTACAGAATTATCTCAAGTGGTGTCACTCTGGACAGAGCAATTCAACTCCTTATCATTCTGTATGTTACCACATTGTTGATTAGTTAATTACCAAAGAATTTTGCTGCTTTCTTTACACTGGCTTCTAGAAAGCACATCTTCAATATTTACATGGAAAAGCACACCTTTAATATTTACATGGATTTGTTGGATAAATTCAATACAATTTTATTCTTTTCATGTTTAACTTCATATCAACTTTATTATGAAATTTTACTTTTTACTCAGGGTTCTCTGGGAAATAGATCATGAAGAGAAACATATCCAAAGGCTATATGTAGATTAGAAATTTCAGGGCAGAAGAGTTAGGAAAAAAGTCAAGAGCGAAGCTGGAACAATAAATATTTGGGGGTATGATACTAATCTGGCCATATGAAAACCCAGCTGGTGTTTGTCATGAGAAATGCCTTCCAGAAAAGCCATGTTGAATCATGCTGCTTCAGTATAGTCCATCAGGAGAAAGAAGGGAGAGACATCCACCTGCCAGATTCCTATAGTATCCTGTCCCTCATTTTAGAAAATTTTCCTCATGGGCTTTAAATTTCCTCTCTTCTGCATTGTCCCCTCCCCTACTTCTCTGGCCAATTGCTAGTGAAGCTAAGTGTCCCATCCTGAGACTTAGCACTTTCTCTAAGTCAGAAAGTGGTGGACAAGAAAAGAATGTGGGTCCAACTGAGTGTCACTTTACTGCTAAGGTAACTGTGCCTCACTCTGTGGTGATAGCAACAGGGACTATGCTAAATTCTGGTTGTTATCCCAAACAGGCTGTAGGAGTAGATACAGAAAGTGTCAGAAAGGAAAATAAAGGCAGCAACATCCAACATTCTCCAATAGCAAAGCCTAAGGCCCGAAGAAACACATAAACTGAGTCTGATACAGTCTGTCCCTTGTGCCTTTCAGATCTGCTTATAATTTCTCATTGACACCTGGATTTCAGATGAGAACAGGATGGCTCAAGTCTTCTCTAATGGGGAATGTGCAGATTCAACCTCTTCAAAAATTTCAAAAAAGAAACTATGGACTTAAAATAGGACTGTATAACAAGTGGACCTAACATATATTTATAGTACATTCAACCACAAGACTACTGACTATACATTCTTCTTAGCACATGGGACATTTTCCAAAATTGATCATTACTTAGGCCACAAAGTCTCAATACATTAAAAAAAGAAAGAAAGAAATCTTGAGATAATGTTATGTATCTTTTCAGTCCACTAGAAACCAGAAATCAATTCCAGGAGAAATACTCAAGTCTACACAAAATCATGAAAAATAAACAACCTGCTGCTGAATAATTCTTGGAGCAATGATGAGAAACAAAATCCAGTGAAACAAACACACAAAAGAAGCTTCCGTGAAATAAAAAGTTTGATGACTGAAAGAACAAAAGAAGCTTCTGTGAAATAAAAAGTTAGATGACTGAAAGAACAAATTAAATTGATAGACCTCTATCCATATTATCTAGAAATAGAAGGGGAGGGACAGAAATAATCTCAATCAGAATGCAAGAGGAGACATTAAAACATACACCACCTAAATATAAAATGTCATCCATGAATACTATGAAAATTTTTATACACAATAGAAAATGGAAACAAAATGGATTAATTCCAGGAGACACACACCACACAAGCCTTAATTTGAAAGAAATAAATCCTGAATAGACCAATGATGAAGAGTGAGATTAAAGCAATAATAAAATATCTCCCAACATATAAATGCCCCCCAAAATAGATTCACAGTTGAATTCTGCCAGATCTACAAAGAACTAGAAACTGTCCTACGTGAATTATTCCATAATAATGAGGAGGAGGAAATCCTCCCTAACTCATTCAACAAAGCCAGTGTCACTTTGATATCAAAGCAAGGAAAGATAACTACAAACCAATATTCCTTATTAATAAAGATGCAAAATTCTAGGAAACCAAATTCAACAGCACATCAAGAAGGTAATTTGCCACGAACAAGTAGATTTCATCTAGGAGATGAAGGATGATTCAACATACACAAATTAGTAAACGTAATTCACCACATAAATGATGCAAAAACAAAGACGTTATGATCATCTCAGTAGATGCAGATAAAGGTTCACTAAAATCCAGCACCTTTTCATGATAAAAAGGAAACTTCAACAACTAGGCATAGAAGAAACAGACCTCAAAATGAAATTATAAAAGCCTTATATGACAAATTCACAGCCAACATCATACTGAATAGGGGAGAGTGAAAGCATTACCACTAAGAACTGGAAGAAGACAAGGATGCCCGCCACCACTACCTCTGTTAAATGTCGTTCTAGAAGTCTTAGCCAGAGTAGTCAGTCAAGAAAAAGAAATAACGGATATCCAAAAGACACCTAGAACTGATTCAATGAATTCAGCAAGTCTCAGGTTACAAAATCATTTCTGTATACTAGTAACAGTCAATCTGAGAATCAAATCAAGGACTTAATAAACTAACAACTGCTATAAAGAAAATAAAATATCTAGGAATATACTTAACCAAGGAGGTGAAAGCTTTCTTAAGAAGAACTACAAAAAACTGATGAAAGGAGAAGATGACACAAATCAATTGCAAAATGCCCTGTGGTAATGGATTGGTAGAATCAACATCAACAATGTGTTCACACTGAAGTGATTTAAAGATTCTATCTAATCCCCATCAAATGCAGATAAAGGGGATGCAGATAAAGTGTTCAATAAAATCCAGCACCATTTTCTAGAGAGATGGGGGGTGGAAATGCTTCATTTGGAACCAAAAAAGATCCCAAATAACCAAAAGAACAAATCTGCAACATCATATTACCAGACATCAAATTATACTAAAGATTATAGCAACCAAAACAGCATTGTATTGGTATAAAAGTAGGAACATCGACCAGTATAACAGAATAGAAACACTCTGAGTACAACCATCTGCTTATAACCAATGTTCCACAAAACAGACAACATGTACTTGGGGGAATGAAGTACTTTACCAAACTGAAGCTATAGTCAGCGATACAGCAGCTAGCTCCTGGGCCAGGGCTGATGTTCGTCAGCTTCCTGTGGCACCATGCTGGATCTCCCTTATCCGTGGCCATTATTTTCTCTGATCTGGTTTGCTTGTTTTCTGTAGTGTTTTAGATATTAAATTCAAACCCAGAGGGCCATAGAGCCTGAGGAGAGCTTGAGAACTGGATTTAGGTATTGAGAGAGCTGACATGGACTGAAGTGAGGATAGTGTGGCTTGGGAGTCGAAGGCATGGTGATTTGGTGAGAAATGTCCACTGCTCCCCACAGATAAACTGCACTATTGGATAAGGGAGGAAAGATCCCAGCTCCAGGCCTTAGCAATAAAGCATTTATAATACCAATAATCCAATAATACCCTTCCCAGTTTGGGGAGCCTGTCCTGCCCCTCCTTTAAGCAACTCCTTCTGGTGGTTGAAAAAGCATATTTTGAGCCCCTGTAAGGCTTTAAAATGCCTTTCAATCTCCCACAAGTGAAGGGTCTTACTCCTCCCACCACCTCAGTAGAGGTAGGGACCAAGCAATCCTCTGGGACCTATAAGGCTTTTCCTAAAGCTTGGGACATTCAGATACTCCCCCTGGGGACCAGAGGCTACTATGGGTGCAAAAGGACATCTTGGCATCTTGTGGCTCTGTCACACAAACATAAACCAATGACAGGGAGAACCACTCTGTGGTTCATCATAGCATCTAACAACTCAGATAGGGCATGGCTGGTTCATACACACAAATACCACCCGCCATCTTGGAGATTAAACTGAGGGACCAAACACAATTTACACTGCTGGGAAAAAGGGAAGACAGCTGAACAGGGACAAACCAAGGTTCCTGCTTAAACACCCCATAGGCAATTTGGGACCAGCATACTTCTCTCTGGCCTGGTCAGGGATTGATCTTAACAGACCTAGGGACAAGTACACAAGCCTGGTCTGGTACCCCCAGGATATAATTAATTGGCTAGATGAGAAGAAATCAGCCAAAGAACTCCAGAAATATGACAAATCAGAGCAGATGATTTTTATCCCCAAAAGGAAACAACATCTGTTTACTAATAGATACTGACCAAAATGAAAACATTGAGATGACAAAAGAATGCTAAATACGAATTACAAGGAAATTCAATGAAATCCCAGAGAAAATGGAAAACCAACACAAAGAAACCACAAGAACTATTCAGAAAATGAATTTTTTAAAAAATCACTAAAGAAATCACATTTTTTTTTCTTGAGACAGAGTCTCACTCTGTCACCCTGGGTAGAATGCTGGCATCATCTTATCTCACATCAACCTCTTTCCTCAGCCCTTCAGAAGCAGGGAGTGACTACAGCCACCCACCATAATGCCTGGCTAGCTTTTCTGTCTTTAGTAGAGACAGGGGGTCACTCTTCTTCCAGCTAGTCTTGAACTCCTGCACTCAAGGGATCCACCCACCTTGGCCTCTCAGAGTGCTAGGATTACATGTCTGAGCTACCATGACCAACCAAAGAAATAAAATTATTAAGTAAATTAATAAATAAAACTTCTGGAAATGAAAATTTCATTTAATGAAATGCAAGACACAATGGAAAGTTTTAAGAATAGACTAGACCAGGCAGAAGAATCTCCAAGCTTGCAGAAAGCACCTTCAAATTAAACCAGTCAAAGATAAAGAAGAGAGAAAAAAGAAGAAGGAATAAAGCCTACAAGAAACATGGGATCATGTAAAGTGGTCAAATATAAAAATCATAGGAATCCCTGAGGGTGAGAAGAAAACACACAGTGTTGGAAAACCTGTTTGAGGGAATAATTGAAGAACACTTCACTGGTCTTACCAAAAGTTTAGATTTCCAGGTACAAGAAACTCAACAAATGCCTCAGAGATTCTAAATTAAAGAGGCAATCAAATGACACACAGTCACCAGGTTCAATAAAGTTAACATGAAAGAGGAGCTCCTGCAAGCTTTAGGATGAAAACATCAGGTAACTCACACAGGAAAACCCATCAGACTGACCGCAGACTTCTCAAGAGAGACCTTGCAAACTGGAAAAGATTAGAGCCCCATCCTCAGTCTTCTTAAATACTATCTCCAAATTTCCAGATCTCTACATTTAGTCTAGCCATGTTAACAGAAGGATGAACACCGCTGCACTGTGCCTTTTAAATCTTCTTCCAGTATAAATGATGAATGAAACTTAACCTATATCCAGCTGCCAAAATTAAAGAAATCTTAAAAATCAGTTTTAAGTTTCCAATTTCTTCACCTAGAAGGCAGTTGGAATAGAGATTTTCAGAGGCACTGCATAGTACCTACCATACCTATACTTACCTTTCAGGTCTGTGGTAAGAATTATATAATATGATATTTGTGGAAGTGTTTACCTAGCTACTATTCAAATGTTAGTTTCACTTCTAATAATCTTCACACTTATGTAACCTTGAAGGGTCACTATTTATCCTTTACTTCTTAGGTTTCATTAATGGGAAAAGGGATGAAATGTGGATGAGAAGCCCTTTGTCGAGTCCATACATCTAAATACAATAAAATACAGAGATATAGAGACTGTCCCACTGTTTGCCATAGCCCTAGATATCTTTTTCCATAGCCTTTACCTTAATTCCATCCAAAACCTATTTAACCCCATTGTAAGGTTACTTTCTCAACAAGGAAAAGTTAAACACAGACCTTAAATGGTCACCAAGGAAATAGCAATTGTTTCTAAAGTAGAGGATCTAAAAACATATAGGCTCACACATTGGTTGATGACATATCAATTAATTATATTTCCCTACTTAAAATGAGTTTTATGATCCATGCTTTCACGGAGGTAAATTTTATATATAGATTATAAAATTCTCAGAGTCCATAAAACATTAAAAGTACCATATACTTTGGTAAGCACTACTTGTGAATAGTGAGCTACATATATTGTGGTGCCAGGCTCGTTTACCTTGACATGAAACATATTCAGACCCCACTTTCTAAGGGAAAGAGTTCAAATTTCACTCTGCAAAGGAAAAGCATGCCAAACCAGTAAAGTAAATCTACTTTAGGAAATATAATACTTTTCAAGTAAAATGTAGATGACGTGGGATTATACCTGGCGCTTTGGATTATTTCTGCCATCAGTCCACTCCATTAGCAACAGCAAGAGTGAATTGACTAAAATCATTAAAATCACATTTCACCCTTAGACACTGCAGTGTTTTAAATCCTATTTCTCAAGGAGCATTGCGAAGATATTTTTGGAAATTGGCAATCATGTCTACTTAAACTCAAATTTGAAACTGTATTGAATAATTAAGTATTTAACTTCCCATTGCTGGCAAGAACGTCGAGTTTGTATGTACACAAATAAGAAATTAGACTAGTGATGAAAAAATAGCCAGCTGCATCAGAGCTCACTTAATGTGCCTCTACTCTTGCTTTCCTAATTTATATTTATGAAAATGGAAATGTTAACCACTTGGGACTCACATCTCTATAGGAATCTTAACCTCTAATCAAGAATATTAGATGTATTTATTTGTTATTCTGTTTGTCTCTTCTCAGATAGGATTTATGAAAAGTTCATTACTTCAAGATGCTGAAGTTAGTATCCAGAAAGGAAATACAAATCTGCTGTTCACTGGAATGCATGAAATCACCATAAGAAGGTTATACAAATATAACCCATCAAACTAACACTATAAAACACTCTGGTTAGAAAGACAGTAGCCAAATAAATGTCAAAAGCAACAGCATCTTATGCACTTTTCTTGTTACATTCCTTTACAGGCTACAGCTGAGCAAGTGATGGATCAATTTTCTTTGTTCAGAATATTATGTGGGCGTATAGTATAAAATGACACTGGAAATCTATCAATAAGAATTAATTTGTCAGTTTTGTAACAAGAAAAAAGGATGTTAACTAGCTACAGCTCTTCTAAATTAAATTTGTAAATTGAAGCAAATATAGCTATTTGGAAAAATTGTTTAGTATCAACATACCACTAGTTAGAGGAGTTACTGTATTATGTAGAAATCCCTGCAACTGGCTCCGGGCCTGTGGCTCAATGGGCTAAGGCACCAGCCATGTAAGCTGGCGGGTTCGAATCCAGCCCGGACCCGCCAAACAATGATGGCTGCAACCAAAAAAACTGGCTGGGCATTGTGGCAGGCGCCTGTAGTCCCAGCTACTTGGGAGGCAGAGGCAAGGGTCTCGCTTAAGCCCAGGAAGTGGAAGTTGCTGTGAGCTGTGATGCCACAGCACTCTATCCAGGGTGACAGCTTGAGGCTCTGTCTCAAATAAATAAAAATAAAAATAAAAAAGAAATCCTTGCAACTAATCCATCACTAGCTCAGCTGTAGCCTGAATAGGAACGTAACAAGGAAAGTCATGAGCTTCAAAATCCTTCAACAGATAGGAGCATCCCAAGAAAGAGGTATAGAGTCTCATTTGAAACAAAAAGAAAAGTCGATTGAGCCCCTAGAAAGTTTTTCAGACATTTGCCCTTTGTGTCTTCAGGAAGAAAAATTTAAACAGCCTTTGTATTCTGTAATTGGTTCAACCTTAATGGAAGATATTTGCTAACTCATCAGAACACTAAGACAGTCTTTTGGTAAATGGCATTTTCTTTCATACAGAGCTCTGCTCAAGATAATTTACTCGAAACAGAAAGGCTTATTTAAAGCTACCTCCTGGAATTATATAAAATCAAATAAACTTCATAGTTCCTTAAAATTTAATTAATGTTTCTCCAGATTTTTTTTTATAATTCATAGATTTGAAATAACAGATTTATATCAATTTTCTTTATTTCAGAATATTATGGGGGTACAAATGTTTTGGTTACATGATGCCTTTGTACAGTTTGAATCAAAGTTCTAAGTGTTCTCCTCCTCCAGATGGGGTGCACTGTACCTCTTAGGTGTGAAGGTCTCCCTCTCCTTTCGCCCCTCCCACCTGCATCCTTTCCTTTCTGTTTTACTACCATTGTGCATGTGGGTATTGATTGATAAGTGCCAATTTAATAGTGAGTACATGTGGTGTTTTTTTTTTCCATTCTTGTGAAACTTCACTTAGAAGAATGATCTCTAATTCCATCCAGATACGAGTTCACCATTTTTTATGGCTGTGTAGTACTCCACAGTGTACATATATCACATTGTATTGACCCACTTGTGTATCTATGGGCACTTGGGTTGTTTCCACATCTTTGCAATTGTAAATAGTGCTGTAATAAACATCCAGATGCATGTGTCTTTTATACAAAATGACTTCTTTTTCCTTTGGATAAATGCTCAATAGTGGGATTGCAGGATAAATTGAAGTATCTCAATACAACATTTCATAGAGGTTGTACTAGTTTTCAGTTTCACCAACAATATATAAGTGTTCCCTTCTCTCCAAATCTATGCCAGCATCTGTTGTTTTGGGATATTTTGGTAAAATCCGTTCTCACTGTAGTTAGGTGATATTTCATTGTGGTTTTCATTTGCATTTTCCTGGTGATCAGAGATGTTCGGCATCTTTTCATATGTTTATTTTAATTGTATCTTCTTAACTCCCCTTTAAAATCTTGTTTTATATTTTTAGTTTCTTTCTTAAAATAAAAAGATTGTTTCCATTTTAAACACTCTAAATGTACCATTAGAATCCATCGTACCAAAAAGTAGTCTGACAACTTCTGACATTTAACTATAATGTGGGCAGGAAGCCAAAGAAGTTATTCTTCCTGTGTGAACATGAAGGTCATTCTATTATTTGGCACTTTGTTTAAGATGGGAAGCAAAGGAGAAAAGAATCTTCTATACTGTCTATGGAATAAACTGTGCAGCAGAATGGCAGCAAAGTTATTGCAGTGTCTGTTACCAGACTTGGATCTCACTGGTCCTCAGGACGCAGATCAGCTTTTCAATCCAAACATTTCTTCATTTCTATTTGTTAACACTGGACTAGATTTTTCTGCAACTAACTAATATTCCACTCATTTTCTTTCAGTGGCAGTTTCAGGATATTTCTTGGTAATCATTATATTTCTTATAACCATAAAATCATAAACCTTTGCATTGTCATGGCCTACTTTACCAAATGGTAGCTGATGAGAAATAAGACTGATTCATCTTTTCCTGGTAGAATAATAATTCAGAGTAGTAAAATGCACAGTTCCATTTTCAAAATTTGATCATCACTCCTTAAAACAAAGACCCATATTACTGTACAATGCTGATTTTTTTTTTTTTTTTTTGCAGCTTTTGGCCAGGGCTGAGTTTGAACTCACCACCACCTACAAGGGGCCAGTGCCCTACTCCTTTGAACCATAGGCGCCCCCCCAATGCTGATTTTTTTAATCTGCTTTGGGTCACGTATATCTGCTTTATAGCTTCCCTACCCTCTAGAATATTAATGTTCACATAATTTTGGAGTTATTTTTCCTTAATTTGAAATCATTTGTTTTCATTTTGGCAACATGGATTTATACTTTCATATAATTGTGATCATGGAATTTTGTACTCTTACTTAATATGATTATATTCCTCTGACAAGGGACTAACACCCAGAATAAACAAGCAACACAAACAATACAACAGCAATAATAATAATAATAATAATCTTATTAAAAACAGACAAAGGACATGAATAAACATTTCTCAAAAGAATACATACACATGACCAACAGATACATGAAAAAAGGGCTCAAGCCCACTGATCATCAGGAAAATGCAAGTGAAACTCACAATGAGATATCATCTTACTCCCCTTAGAATGGTTGTTATCAAAACAATAAGAGCTGTTAGCAAGAAAATAGAGAAAACAGAACTCACACAATCTTGATGGGAATGTAAATTAATACAACTATTTTGGAAAAGAGTATGGAGATTTTTGAAAAACTGAAAATAGAACTACCATATGATCCAGCAATTCTACACCTGGGTATTTATCCAGAGGAAACAAAACCCGTATATCAAAGGGATAGCTGCATCTCCATGTTTATTGCAGCACCATTCACAATGGTAAAGATAAGAAATTCAACTACATGCCCATTAACAAATGAATGGCTAAAGAAAATGTGGCATACAGAATACACACAGAATACTATTTGGCCATTAAAAAGAATGAAATCCCACCATTTTCAGCAATAGAAATGGAATTGTAGATTATTATGTTAAGGAAAATAAACCAGGTATGGGAAGGGAAATTTCACCTATTCTCATTCTTGTGTGAGAACCACAAACGTTCTCAGCTTTATTCACATGTTGCAAGTTTAGAAACATTGTGTGTTCATTGTTATTTAGTTCTAGATATGTTTCAATTTCTATTATAACTCCTTGTTTGGTTCATGAGTTATTTGGAAGACTTTACCAGATTATTTTTTAACTCAAATATATTGGGAAATGGGTGTTAACATCCTATTTTTGATTTCTTGCTTTTATTTTTTTTTTATTTTGAATACAGTACTTTTATTGGATATGCAATTTGTAAGAATTTTTTCCCCTAGCCTGCGGCTTATCCATTTTTTTTTTAATTAAATCATAGCTGTGTACATTAGTGCAATCATGGAGTATAATGTTCTGGCTTCATATACAATCTGAAATATTTTCATCCAACTGTTGGACATAACCTTCATGGATTTTCATTGCTATTACAGCCTTAAAGAAAGATGGAGATTTTACCTCTTTCATGTTTACATGGATGGAGCTGGAACACATTCTTCTTAGCAAAGTATCTCAAGAATGGAAGAAAAAGTATCCAATGTATTCAGCCCTACTATGAAGTTAATTTATAGCTTTCATATGAAGGCTATAACCCAATTATAGCACAAGAATATGGGGAAAGGGGCAAGGGAGGGAGGGGCAGAGGGAGGATGGGTGGAGAGAGGGTAAATGGTGGGATCACACTTATGGTTCATCTTAGAAGGCTACAGGTGAAACTTACTAAATGCAGAATACAAATGTTTTCATACAATGATTTCTTGCTTTTAAATTGTGCTGAACTTTGACTAAGTAGAGTAGAATGATGGTTGTCAGGGGCTGGGAAGGGTGTATGTCAGGAGCAGGGAGGATGAAGAAAGGTGGGATAATAAATCAAACATACACCTGGAATGAAGAAATAAGTTCTAATAGTCAAAAGCAGAGTGGGGTGACTACAATTAACAATAATAGATTGTATATTTCAAAATAGCTAGAAAAGAGGATTCAAAATATTTCTAACACTTCCAAATAACTCATACACTGACCTGATCATTCACATTCCATGCATGTAATAAAATAACACATGTACCCCATAAATATGGACAGGTATAATGTAAGGATAAAAATTAAAAGAAATAAAAATTCAGGTAGAAATGATCACATGTTAAATATTTTCTAATGATTTATATTGCTTTAACAAAACATAGGGCCCAATAATCCATTGAGTTTGGATACACTCGCCACATTGAAAATATAGGTGATTTATAATTTATGCTGTTAAATTTAGACTTTCAAGAAATCTTTTCATATGTTTTGCTCCTTTTCTCTGCTGAATATATTTTAGAATAAATTGCCAGAATGAGACTATTTGATCAACAGTCTGAATATTTTGAAAATTTCTAATATGTATTTCATTATTAAAAACCAATGTTTTAATTATGAAACATTTAAAATATAACAATACAGAAATAATAAAACTGACTCCTTATTATCGTGGAGATTTGATGTAATAAATTGTAACATTTTACCATATTTAATTCAGAGCTCTTTTTCCTCTTAGGGCTATGCTTTCTAACTATTTGTATCACTACTTTCGACTTAAATTCTACCCTGAAGATTCTCTGTATTATTCCTCAGGCATGTTTCTATGTTTTACTAGATTTGTATGTGCCCATAAATAATATGAATTATTTTTAAATCTGCATAAATGTTACCATGATGATATCATGTTCTTTCTTCTTGAATTTTTACACAAAATTATTTTTGAGATATATCTATGTTGGTTCCAATAGACATAATTCATGTATTTAACTCTTATGCCATACTTATTGTATGTTTATATATCAATAGTCATATAGATGCCATTTTTATTTTTATTCTATTGTAATGAGCATGTTTCTAATTGTCATCTTGGGTACTTATATGAGAGTTTCTCCAGGAGCTATACTTAGTAGAATAGCTGGTTTCTTTTTACTCATAATCTCCCTTGGTACTATTGAATCTGTTTGCCAATTGAGGACACATAAATTGTTTTTCATTTTAGTTTTTATTTACATTTTCATGATTCTGTTGATGTTGAGTATCTCTTAGTATATTAAACAATTTGATTTGCTCTTGTATGCACTAGAATGTTCATAATTTTTCCTAGTTTTCTTTTAAGTTGTTTTTATTTTTCTTACTGATTTCAAAGATTTGTGTACTTCATTGCAACTAACTATATTTTACTATTGTGTTTTTAATTTGTCTCTTCACCTTTTAATTGTGTATTTCATCTGTGTAAGTTCTTATTTTAATGTAATAACACCTATAAACCTTTTTTTCTTATTGGGTTGTACTTCTTGTTTCATACTTAAAAATAATTTTCTTCCTCTAACATCATACAAATATCCTTCAACTATTTTTCTAAGAGTTTTTGAGCTTTCTTTTCACAGTTATGATTTTATTTAATCAATAATTGACCTCATTCCTTGGTCAATTGTGCCAAAATTTTTAGTTTATTATTTTTTAATAAAATATTTTGGTGTTTTTAATTTCTACTTTATGAATTTTTGCATTTCTAATGTTGTTTATCGTATTGACCATCTTCAGATTTATTCTCTCTTCTTTTTCCTAATTTCTAATTTACTGTGTTAGAAGTTTTATTAATTTTCAATATTCTTTTCTGATATGTTCATTTAACAGTAAATAGCTTTACATGTTACAAGTTTAGAAACACTGTTTTCATTGTTATTTAGTTCTAGATAGATTTTTATATTATAATAAATTATAATTCCTATTATAATTCCTTGTTTGATCCATGAGTTATTTGGAAGACTTCACCGGATTATTTTTTAACTCAGAAATATTGGGAAATGGGTGTTAACATTCTATTCTTTTTTTTTTCTTTCTTTTCTTTTCTTTTTTTGCAGTTTTTGTCCGGGGCTGGGTTTGAACCTGCCACCTCAGGCATATGGGGCCGATGCCCTACTCCCTGGAGCCACAGGTGCCGCCCCAACATTCTATTCTGGAGTTCTTGCTTTTAAATTTTGCTGAACTTTAACTAATTTTATGTAACCCAGGAGAGTGATCCCACCAAAACAGTAAAGTAGAAGTAACCTGGCTTCTCTGTCCCACAGAAAACTGAAAACCATCCAGTGCCAAGATTATCACCACTAATCCTATGACTCAACAAGGAGGCTATGCTGATCCTTACAGTCACAGAGAATGAACTGCAAAACGAAGTTACAATAAATGGAATTCTTTATCTGACACCCTTCCCCTAAACTGGTAGGCACCTCATGCAAATCTCCAGACTCAGGGTTTCTAGGCTGGAAAAAGTGAGATCAAGGTGAACAACCAGCTCTCTCATTATCTTAGATTCCTGTGCAGAAAATCTGCCTCAATCCATGGGAAGCATCTCAAGTGCTTGGAAGGAGACCCCTGGGGCAGCTGGGGTCAGATAGTAGAAGTGGGGTTAGCAGCACCAGTGAACAAAACTCAGGACTGCTCTCCATCTCAGACAAAGGAGATCCCAAATCAGAGGGATGGTTCAGCAGTACCATGCAATAGGCAGTGAGCTCCATGGCCACTCTGAGGACAGATCCCCAGCCAATCTCCCCCCACAGCTGGGAAATCCTCTTTGGTGTTCCTCCCCCAACCCCAAACACACAGATCTGGGTCAGGCCGCACACTGAACTTTGGGGAGAGCAGTAGCAAACCAGGCTTACGGCAATATCCAGTGCCAGAAAGGAGGCTGTGGTCTAGGGCTAAAGGAATTAACAAGCAAACTGCACAGAATCGCTAAACACATTTACTAGAAAACTAAAAAAACCCAGACAGCAAAAACTGGAATAAATAAGAAAGCCTTCAATGTGAAGACATAGTTTTATGTTTATTAGAAACAACAGCAAATGGAATCATGACCCTTCCAAATGGACCAAGTAAGCTGCCAGTGATCAACCGCAACAAGATGGTAATGTATGAGCTCAGATCAAGAATTCAAAATAACAAATAACAGTTTTGAGGAAGTGTAGCAACCTTCAACCTTTTTCTGTAAGGAATACAGAAAAACAATTCTGAAATTTATGAGAAATTTCACAAAGAGATTGACATAATAATTTAAATACCTCAGAAATCCTGTGAATGACAGACATTTGCTCTACTGAAAAGGGCATCGGAGGGTCTCCACAGCTGAATTAATAAAACAGAAGAAAGAATTAGTGACCTTAAAGACAGCTATGTTAAAATGCAAATAGGAGAAAAAGAAAAAAAAGTCCTGGAAAGGATGGAAGATTGCTTATGAATGAGATCTAGAAAATAATCTCAAAAGAGCAAATCTAGATGTTATTTGCCCTCAAGAGAGCAAAAACTAGAATGCTTATTCAAAGAAATAATAACAGCTTTCTAAACATAGAGGATGATATCAAAGTATTCAGGTGCCAAAAGGTCAAAGATCATCAAACAGATTCAACCCAAGCGAAACTAACCCAAGGCATATATATTAATAATTCTATGTGACCTAGTTCCCTGAGTATTTCTTATAATATGTTGTGTGACCTATTACTTGGTAAATGTTTATAAGTGATCTATATATGTGGTAGACAGCAGTGCTACTTAAGAAATATTGCTAGATCTTTCCAGTTAATATGAAACTTATATTGTCCTGTAACCTTATGTGTCTATCATGACTGTAACTCAATGCTTAATTGCATGGCTATGTAGTACCAACATAAAATAATTTGTGCGTGCATAACCCACTGAGACTTTGAATGTTTTTATAACTGCATGATAACAGGCCAATCATGATGGTGTGGATATGGGATGATATTAGTACAGCACTGGCAGTCAAAAGGGCAGCAATCCATGTTATGCATGAGCAAAACACGTAATGAAACTGTCATGAGCTGTAACTTGCTATGATCATGTACCTAATAAGCTTGTAGTAGTATGAGAAGTGTATGAAAATTCAAACAATATTGACATGTATTGATTTGTATCACCTATGTTTGCCCAGCTGATATTAAAGAGATCCAAATAATAAATGCTTTAAAAAAAATATGTTTTTTTGTTTGTTCGCTTGTTTGTTTGTTTTTGCCATTTCTGGCCAGGGCTGGGTTTGAATCTGCCACCTTCGGCATATGAGACTGGTGCCCTACTCCTTTGAGCCACAGGCACCACCCCCCAAAAATATGTTTTCTTTCATCATTTGGTAATGAATCTTATACTAATGTAATAGATCAATTTACCAATTATTGTTGAATTTTTTTATATCTTTACTAATTTTAGTCTGGTGAATTTAAAAGTCATCACTATGAATGGGTATAGATTTCTTTTATGTCAAGTAAAAAGTATTAAGCTTAACAAATAGGACAAATTGGATGTTATTAAAATGACAAATTTCTGTCAGTCAAAAAAGCCCATTAAAGAGTTAAAAGCAAGTCAGAGAGTGAGAGAAGGTATTTGCAATATAAAGAGCAAGTAACACAAGTAACATTGGTCAAAAAAAACGCAAAAATACCTAAAAATCAATTAGAAAACATAAGTCAAACCAAAGGGAAAAAAATATAAAGAATTTAGAGACTATTTACCAAATATACTCAAATAACCAACACACATTTGGAAAGCTTCTTAGAGATATTAGACATTAAGGCAATGCAACTCAAAACCAGGGTAAGATACTACTATAGCTGTAGAAAGGCTAAAATTAAAAAGATGGAAAATACTTTCATGCAATGTTACTTGAAGTTCGAGCATAAATTTTCACAACCTTTTTTGTCAAACACTTTTGCAGGATCAGCTGTAGCTCAACATACATATACTCTAGGACCTATTCAGTCACCCTATGAAGATCTTTGAGGATCCCAGATTTGTGTAAAGGAAATTCTCTCCATTCTGTCAGCTAAGGCAATCACAGGGCTCGTCTCATTTATCATCCCTCCTTCCAGGAAGACTTGTTCTACTCTGCTTATCGTCCACTACCTGAATGTTATTTCTATAAATATTTCATTGTGTTTTATAACAGCTGTTAGGTTTAACAGATGTTAAACCCATCTGTATCACACATCAAACTTGGCTGAAAGTGAATGCTGTGTGAAAGCATTTGGTGGCAAGCCACTGTGGCCATTTCCTCTTTCCACTAGAACACAGCACACGTGGCTGCACGTGTCTTAATGTCATGCCTATGATATGATATCTGATTCAATTCCAGGAAATTTAGCCTAAAATCAAAGAAATGTTTTACCTGTACATCAGTGGTTTGTCACTTTTGATTTCTGAATTTGCCTTTTCTTTTTCCAGGAGGCAGATAGACTTGAAAACTTTCCCTCTACATAGTTGATTTAAGGAATCACTTAATTATCAATGGATATCTACATTTCCCTACCCACAAAAGATATAAATTCCTAACTGATACTGGGATTTCAGTTTGGGAGTTTGCAATGAGACTACATATCTGAACTTGCTTTTCTTTTCATTTTTTAACATAATGACAACATAAAATGCAATTCTTGTGTATTATTAAATTTTATGATAAAACTAATTAGAGTGCTTTGTATTGCTTATTAAGATGCTATAAAACTGAAGCTGTTCTTAACTTAAAATTTTTATGAATATGGGTAAGTTAATAAAATGTGTAATGGCCCAGATGTCAAACAATGGCAGAGAAATTAACTCTTTAAAATTCTTTTTTTTTTTTTTGCATCTTATTTTATCCACAGAGAACCAAACTGTGTAATCTTTTTAATATTTTTGGGCTGTAATTTTTGATGCTGAAGCAGTGTGTGTATAATTAGGGAATCACTAAACAGCCATAGTAATTTAAAGTGACATAGATAGAAACTTACTAAAAATTTGCACTTAAAACACATACAAAAAAACTTTACCCCTTTGTTTTTGCCCTGACTGGTAAAATGATTGAGGAGTTGAAGTTGATTTTTGTTCCACTATTATTGATTGTAAATCTTCACTATTTCTTCATTTTTACCTCTGAGATAGCTTATACCTCAAATGCCCCTCCAGAATTCCTAATTATGCCATCCAGTGACACATAAAATACATGCTTTTTTTTTTCTTTTTGAGACAGAGTCTTACTTTGTTGCCCTCAGTAGTGTGCCTTGGTGTCACAGCTCACAGCAACCTCAAACTCTTGGGCTTAAGTGATTCTCTTGCCTCAGCCTCCCAAGTTGTTATTTTTTGGTTGTAGTGTCATTGTTGTTTGGCAGGCCTGGACTGGATTTGAAACCAAAGCTCCAGTGTATGTGGCTGGAGCCCTAGCCACTGAGCTACAGATGCCAAGCCTAGATGTTGTTTTTTAATATATATACTCTTGTTTGTCTTGTTCTGTACAAAGTAATATATATTGAATTCTTTTTTTTTTTTTTTTTTTGCATTTTTTGGCTGGAGCTGGGTTTGAACCCACTGCCTCTGGCATGTGGGGTTAGTGCTCTACTCCTTTGAGCCACAGGCACCACCCAACCTATATTGAATTCTAATAAGCAGAGTTAAGTTTGTAGACAGTTTTCAATAATAGTTTAATAGGGGCTTTCCAACTTTTTCTAATAGAAAGTATTTACATACTTTTTAGGCCTGACAGTCTCTGTTGCACCCACTACCTTGTGACACAAAAGCAGCCATAGGCAATGTATGTGACTGTGCTCCATTAAAACTCCATGTACAAAAAATAGGCACAGGGCATGTTTGGCCAGTGGGTTGTAATTTACTGAACACTGGTTTATGAGGTTATCCTTTCCAAAATAATATGTAGGAATTTTAACACAGAACTCACAGAAATGCTGTAACTGAAATGTTGAAGATGGCCTTTAATGGTGATAATTTTAGGTCCATTGGTAGGACTGCAAGTAGTAGAATTTTTTAAGCCATTTAGCATCCAGTGAATTTTATTACTAAACAGATAACACATGCAGATGAAGAATAATTCATGAAAAAAAACTGTTTATATTTACTATTAGCACTATATGAAAGTCCAACACCCTGCCTCAATTAAAACAACTCAAAAAAAGAGCAAGATTGACTTACATTATCTTTCCCAAGCATTGCCTTCTGATGATTGTAATATTTGAAGAACATTTAAAAGTAATAAAAAAAATGTGTAATGATTAGATAAGAGACTAAATTATTTAGACTCTCATTTCAAAAGAAGCCTCACTGGGCATCACTCTACCAAACATTAGGTTATGTTATAAGTCCACAGTGGTTGAAACAGCATGGTTTTAGCACAAAAATAGAGACATAGACATACGGAACAGAATAGAAAACCAAGAGAAGAAACCAATCTCTTTTCACCATCTGATCTTTGATAAACCAAACAAAAGCAAACACTGGGGGGAAAAAAATCCCTATTCAACAAATAGGGTGGTGAGAACTGGATAATCACATGTAAAACATTGAAACTGAACCCACACCTTTCCTCACTTACAAAAACTGACTTAAGATGGATAAAGATTTAAATATAAGACAAGAAATGATAAAAATCCTAGAAGAAAGTATGAGAAAAACTCTTGATGACGTAGGCCTGGGGAAAGATTTTATGAAGACGCAATCAGCTATTGGAATGACAATGAAAATAAATAAATGGGACTTAATTAAGGTAAAAAGCTTCTGCACAGCTAAAGATATAACAGTTAATGCAAACAGCCTTCAGAATGGGAAAAATATTTGCATGTCATGAATCTGACAAAGGGTTGATAACTAGAACCTACAAAGAACTCAAATTAAACAACAAAAGAGAGTCAAACAATCCCATTTAGCACTGGGCAAGAGATATGAATAGAATCTTCTCCAAAGAAGACAGATAAATGGCCATCAAACACAGGAAAAAATGCTCATTGTCCCCAATTATCAGAGAAATACAAATCCAACTACCTTGAGATATCATCTAACCCCAGTGAGAAAAGCCCATATCACAAAGTCCCAAAGTTACAGATGCTGGTGGGGGTGTGGAGAAAAGGGAAAACTTTTAAACTATTGGTGGGATTGCAAACTAATCCCACCCGAATATAACCTTTTTGGAAAGATATATGGAGACTACTCAAAGAACTCAAAGTATACTTTACATTTGATTCCACATTCCCATTACTGGATATCTACCCAGAATAATAAAAAAAATTTCACCATAAGGACATATGCAATAGAATGTTTCTTGCAGCTCAATTCACAATTGCCAAGATCTGGAATGAACTCAAGTGCCCATCTACACATGAGCAGATTAATAAACCGTGGTGTGTGTATAGCATAGAATACTATTCAGTGTTAAAAGACAGACTACATTTTTTGTGTTACCCTGGATGAAGTTGGAGAACATTCTACTTAGAAAGATATCATAACAATGAAGAAACAAGAATCCAATGTACTCAACACTGATATGAAACCAGTAGATGAACAAATACACAGTCCCACAAGATAAAAACATAATTAAACTCAAGTTGGGGGAAAAGGTAGAGGAGGAGCAGGATTGGTGTGCTCTCACCTATCAGGCACAATGTAAGGGTACACGGCACACCTCCTGCGGGTGAGGCTTAACTACAACTTGGATTCTACTTAACAAAGGAAAACAATGTAACCTAATCATGGCTACCCTCCTATTAACCTGAAATAAAAATAAATAAATAATAAAAAAATTTAAAAAGAAGCCTCACTGTTTGTGAACAAAGAATTTCTAGTATTGACACATAGTGCCCAAATTGTCTGAGTATAGAAAGCATTGACATGAGAATCCATTTAGAATACACAAGTCTGAACTGGATAGAGGAATACAAAAATAACTTTCCATTAACCAACTTTAAGAAATAACTACAATTTTCTCCTTAACAAAGGAACAGTTATTTATTGGTTCATGTTTTTGTACCTGTGGCCATATGTAGACTGTAAAATTATATATTTTTTCAACTCTAGCTTGAATAGATTTATCTTTTGAACTTGTCAGAAATACCATGGGTTTTCAAATAACATCAAAACTATTTACTAAAGAATTGTATGATGTATTTGAAAACTACTGTTCAAAGAACTAATGCATGGCTTCAGATAATTTTGGAGATACATCAAACCAGTATTTTCTGCTATACTGTTACTTGTAGTCCTTAAACTGTCTTTGTGTATGTAGTTTTGCAGCTGAGAATATATTTAGCCATTATAATAACATTCTTTTCTTCACTAAATCCAAGTAACTTAAGAAGTGTCTTGAAACTACATAGAAGAATAAAAGTATTATGAAAACATTTAGAACATGTTTTAAAAGTATATTCAAAGATTTTAATAGTCTCTCAGCAGGAAAATTCTTATACCAGTGTGATTATACAAACTTTTATAATAATATCAGGTGGAGCAGGATTGCAAGTAATTTTTGAAATCATTTCACAGTAATTTCAAAGTCATACACTTATTTCTGAAATTAATGGCAAGTCATAAATTCTGACTTTTATTTTTGCTTTATAATTCATGCCTTCATTTATTCAACAAATGAATTTTGAACCTACTACAAGTTAAGATTTGGGAAATCAGGGATGAATGAGATAGATGTAATCCCTGCTTTCATAAAATTAGCATTCCTGTTACCAGGAATAAACATTAAACAAGTATAAAAATATGCTTAAGTTACGTATATGGTAAATGCCTTGAAGAAAATGAACATATGACATTATAAAAAGTGGCATTTATTGAACCCAATCCTGCCTAACAAATGCAAAGCTCAGTGATTTCTCTGTGAAGGAAAAATATAAAACCTAAAACAGAATTTTAAAGGAATTTTCCTAAAGAATGTGATTTTCCTAAGGAATTAGGGCTGTTTCATAACAATAATCTATAGAATAAAAAATTTTTTTAATTTTAAACTCACAATAAAATAATTTATACTTTTTTTTTTTTTTAAGAGACAGAGTCTCATTTTATAACCCTTTATGGAGTGTGGTGGCGTCACAGCTCACAGCAACCTCCAACTCCTGGGCTTAGGCAATTCTCTTCCCCCAGCCTCCCAAGTACCTGGGACTACAGGCACCGGCCATAACACCTAGCTATTTTTTGTTGCAGTTTTGGCCGGGGCCAGGTTCGAACCCGCCACCCTCAGTATATAGGACCAGCACCCTATCTACGATACTTTCTTTTAACTTAAGTTTCTAGGGTTTCTCAGCTCTTTAAGCCCAGGAACATTACCACAATAACCATTTACCCAAATTCCAAAATTGAGAAAACCTAAGCTCCCATACTTCTGTATTTCTTTGAATGGAATACTGAGAAACAAAAGAAAATAGTTCGTATGTTTTCTATCTGAACATCTTGGTTTTATAAAAATTATCTGATTGTAAGTCTCTTTATCAAACTGATATCACTAGATGGGGCCTAAGCTAGAATGGAATTGGAATTGTTTCTTTTGGAGTGTCAAATTTGCATGTACCATGTTAGTTTTCTGAAATGGACTCAAAATTCAGGACTTTCATCCTGAATTCACTACATTTCCTATCTCTCTGTGTGTGGAAAATTATGGTCACACTAGGAAGCATATTCTTACCTTCCCTTGAATACCTGCACAACTGAATTACACTTTCAAATCTAATGAACAGATTTAATTTAATAGTGCTTAAAGAGAAACACTGTGATCAAGTCACACTTCTGCAAGGGCCTGGAACACAGAATGTCAAGTGTATCAACGGGGATTGCATATTCCTACAAGTAACAGACAACTTGGCAGATAGTGGCTTTAAATTACCAAACAGTTTGCCTTTCAATGTAGGGTATTTACTGTTAAAATCAGGTTGAAAACTAGAGTTTGTAGGACCCAGGAACATATTAATCCAGTTCTGTTTATTTTAAAGGGAAAAATTGTGTTAGAACTCAAATAATTTGGTGGGCAGTACCTGTGGCTCAAAAAGTTGGGCACCAACCCCATATACTCGGCCCAGTGGGTTCAAGCCAGGCCCTGGCCAAAACTGCTAAACAAACAACGACAAAAAAACCCTCAAACAATTTGGAAATTGAATGGAGTTCTGGACTGGATTAAGTTCAGATTCCAAGTATCATTGTATCTCCACATAACTGCAATTGACACTGAGGGCAGTTGGGTATCTCGGTTTTGGCCAGCAGGGATGAAAATCCTGGCTCCCTACTTTACCTTCCTTGGCACCATCTCAGTAGTTATTTGAGGAAACTAAAATTCCATGAGGATGGAAGTCCAGGCTACTCATTTGACTTTTGCTGGGGAAGGCGCTGGTGGCCCCACAGGATTTTTTCTGCAGTGTTTGATTGAAGTAGAGTAGTTATTGTTTAAAATTTTTCTGTTTTCCTGCACCTCCCTAAACTATTCCTTTGGCTAATGACAACAGGCTTTTCTGGAGCTCTTTAAGGGTGCATATATTAGCAATTCCACACTGTCAGCTTCTTTAGTTCTCCCTCAGTGATATATGAAGTAAGAAGAAAATCCTAGGAACACACCACTGCAACATTCTTCTGGTTGCAATGTCTCTAGCCAATCTACCTTCTTCTCTCCATTTTTTAGCATTATCTCATGAGTGCTTGATATATAGTTTTCAGTGTTTCCTATGGTATGTAATGGGAAAAATGGGGAAAACTACCTACTACAACCTTATGGAAGTTGGCCCCAGTTTCACATTTTTATTTCTAGTTAATAGACTTACTATTTAAAATGTAATACTTGAAAAGTTGAAAAATTTATTTTTTACATTCTTGGAAGCTCCTTTTACATAACCTAAGATATTCAGAAAGTCTTCAAAAATTCAAAATGTTGTTAATTTCCACACCCTTTAGCCAATATCATGTGTATTAACACAAAATTCACAATTGCAAAGATGTGGAATCAGTCCAAATGGCCACAAATTCTGAGTGTATTAAAAAAAAAATGTAGAATCTGTATACTATGGAATACAACTCAGACATGAAGAAGGATGATTTAATAACTTTTGCCACAATATGGATGGAACCAGAGACTATTATCCTAAGTGTGAAGTATTTAAATAATGAAAAAACAAACACCACATAGACTTAATATTAAATTGGAACAAACCAGTGAGCACACGTGTACATAGAGGGAAATAAAACTCAATGGAAATAAAATGGGGGCAGATGGAGTGAGTAAAAACCTATGTAAGTGGTACAATGAACACTGTATTGGTAATTGGCACACTTACCTTGTAATACTTTGAAATTAAAGAAGAGATTTAGCTTTTTTTAATGTTTTATTTTCTTACTTGTCTTCTTACAATGTAAGATGAACAATTGGTTGTTAATATATTGTAATGCTTTAGCTGTTTAAATGAGCCTTTTTAATGTTTCCCCCTCTCCCAGGCAAGTAGCTTTTATTTCAGGTTAACATGAGGGTACAAACAACTAAGTTACAATGTTTTCATTTGTTAAGTAGAGTGCCTATTGTAGTTGTATCCCGCACCCAAGAGGTGTGCCATATGCCCTTGCATTGTGCCCATTACATGGGAGCACAACAATCCCTCTTCCCCCAACTTAAATTGAATTACGTTTTTATCTTATGTAGGCATGTATTAGATCATCTACTGGCTTCGTGTTAATATTGAGTACATTAGACACTTGCTTTCCCATTCTTGTGATACTTTACTAAGAAGAATGTGTTTCAATTCTATCTAGGTTAATACAAAAGACATAAAGTATCCATATTTTTATGGCTGAATAGTATTCCATGGTATAAACATACCTCGGGTTGTTAATCCATTCCTGGGTTGGTGGGCATTTATGTTGTTTCCATATCTTGGCAATTATAATTGGCTGCAATAAACAATTTAGTGCAAATGTCCTTAAGATAAAATTATTTTTTTCCTCATGGGTAGATGACTGGTAATGGGATTATGGGATCAAATAGACAGTCTAATTTGAGTTCTTTGAGGATTCTACATACTTCTTTCCAAAGAAGCCATATTAGTTTGCAGTCCCACCAACAATGTAAAAGTATTTCTTTCTTTCCACATCCACACCAGCATATGCAACTTTGGGACTTTGTGATGTGGGCTATACTTACTGGGGTTAGGTGACATCTCAGGGTGGTTGGATTTGCATGCCTCTGACTAATAGGGAAGATGAGCATTTTTCATGTTTATTAGCCATTCATCTGTCTTCTTCAGAGAAGGTTCTGCTCATGTCTCTTGTCTAATAATAGACGGTATTATTTGCTTTTTTGTTGTTGATTAATTTGAGTTCTCTGTAGATTCTAGTTATCAACCCTTTGTCATATTGGTAACATGCAAATATATATTCCCATTGAAGGTTTCTTTAATTGTTGCTTCCTTACCTGTGCAGAAGCTTTTCAGTTTCAGTCTCATTTATTTTCTTGTTGTTACAATTGCCACAGTTTTCTTTATAAAAATCTTTCCCCAGTCTGACATCATCAAGATTTTCCCCCATACTATCTTCTAGGATTTTTATCATTTCATGCCTTATATTTAAATCTTTTATTCATCTTGAATCAGTTTTTATAAGTGATGAAAGGTGTGAGTCCTGTTTTAGTCTTTTATATATGGTTATCCATTCAGTTCTCCCAGTGCCATTTGTTGAATGGGTTTTTTTTCCCCCAATGTATGTTTTTGTTTGGTTTATCAAAAATCAGATAGTGATAGGAGACTGGTTTCCTCTCTTGGTTTTCTATTCTGTTCCATATATCTATGTTTCTATTTTTGTGCCAATACCATGCTGTTTTGACCACTATGGACTTGTAATATAACCTAAAGTCTGGTAGAGTGATGAGTTTGTTTTTATGACTAAAATTTGCCTTGGCTATATGGGATTCTTTTTTGTTCCATACAAAATGTAGAACTATTGATTCCAGTTCTTCAAAGTATAGTGTTAGTATTTTAATGGGGATTACAGTGAATTTGTAGATTGCTTTGTGTACTATAGACATTTTAACAATGTTGATTCTTCCTAACCAAGAGCATGGTATGTTCTTCCATTTCGTATGCCTTCTATTTGGCATTTCTTTTCTTAGGATTTCATAATTCTCTTTGTAGAGATCCATAACATCCTTTGTTAGGTATATTCCTAGGCATTTCATTTTCTTTGAAGCTACTGTGGAGGTTATTGTGTCCTTGATTTCCTGTTCAACTTAGCTGCTATTGGCATATACAAAAGCTACTGATTTGTGGACATTGATTGTATTCCCTTAGATGTCACTATATTTCTAGATCACTTCCAGGAAACATGTGATTTGGTCTCTGGTTATCTCTACATATAAGAGCATATCATTGGCAAAGAGACAGAATATGAACTCCTCTGCCCCCCATTTGGATGCCCTTTGTATCCTTCTCTTGCCTGACTGCATGGGCTAGAACTTCCAGAACTATGTTCAATAGTAACAATGATAGAGGACATCTTTGACTGCTCTAGTTCTAAGTGGAAAGGCTTTCATTTTTACTCCATTCAGTATGATATTAACTAAGAGTTTGTCATAGATGGCTTCAAACATTTTAAGAAATGTGCTATTCCTTTTCAGTTGAGTCCTTTCCTGATTATGGTATCAGAGTGATGTTTGCTTCATAGAATGAGTTGGGGAAGGTTCTTTCCTTCTCAAGGATTTGGAATAGTTTCTGTAGTATAGGTACAACCTTTTCTTTGAAGGTGTGATAGAGTTCTGGTATGAAACCATCTGGTCCTGGGCTTTTTCTTTTGTTGTTCTTGGAAGCTTTTTATTGTTTCTTCCATCTCAGTGCTTGATATTTGTTTATTTAAGAGATCTATGTCTTCTTGGTTGAGTCTAGGGAATGCTATATTCCAGGTATTGGTCCATCTCCTCCTCATTGTCAAATTTCTGGGGGTAGACTATCTTGTAATACTCAGAAATAATCTCTTGTATTTTTGTGGCATCTGTTGTTATTTCCCCTTTGTTTCTGATTGAGGTTGCTGGAGATTTTTCTGTTTCTAGTTAATCTGGTCAAAGATTTCTCAATTTTATTTAACTTTTCAAAGAACCATCTTTTTGTTTCATTAATTTTCCAATTGATTCTTTTGTTTTCAATTGTATTTGTTTCTGATCTCATTTTGATTATTTCTTTTCTTCTCCTGGATTGGAATTAGATTGCTCTTCTTTACCTATTTTCTTAAGGTTCATTAAGTTGTTGCTATGCTCTCTTTCTGTTTTTTCATGTGTAAGCTTCTATTGCAATAAATTTTCCTCTAAGCACTATGATTACAGTATCTCACAGATTTTGGTAGTTTATATCTTCATTGTTGTTATGTTCAAGGAATTTAATCATTTTCTCCTTTATCTTCTCCCAACTGTCATTCCACATAAGGTCATTTAGTTTCCATTTCTTTGGATGGGGATAAAAATTTTTGTTGGAGTTGAGCTCCATCTTTATTCCCTGTGGGTTAGAAAGATACTATGTATAATTTCAATTCTTTTAATTTTGTCATCATTTGTTTTGTGTCCCTGGATATGGTCTATTTTAGAGTATGTTCCATGGACTGACAAGAAGAATATATATTCCTTAGCCTTGGGATGGTGTGTCCTTTATATGTCTGTTATGTCCAATTGTTCTAGGGTCATATTTAAGTCCTTTATTTCTTAGTTTAGTTTCTGTTCAGAAATTAAACTTAGAGGACCTGTTCAGTTCTGTCAAAGAGGTGTTAAAGTCCCCAGCTGTTATGGTGTTAGAGGATATAATATTGCTCAGACCAATTGAGGTTTGTTTCCTAAATCTGGAAGCATTTAAATTGAGTGCATAAATATTTAGAATTGAAATGTCCTCTTCTCATATTGTTCTCTTGACCAATATGAAGGAATAGTCTTTGTCTTTCTTTTGTTGCTTTGAATCCACTTGTCTGAAAATAAGAAAAGTGAATTATTTCTTCCTATCTTCTGATTACCATTTGCCTGAAATATTGTTTTTCAGTCCTTTACTATGAGTCTTGTTTTGTCCTTTGAGGCTAGGTGTGTTTCCTAGAGTCAGCATATGAATAGCTTATCCTTAGTTAGCAATCAGCCAGCCTGTTCCTCTTCAGTGGGTAATTCAATTAATTAACATTTATTGAGAGAATTGATAAGTTTGTTGGAGCTCTATCCATCTTATTTTATGAGAGACTATTGCTTAGTTTTATCTTTTGCATCATTGTGGAAGCTAGAATTTAGGTTCTTTATTTCCTTTAGTTTCTGCATGTTTACTTTACTATTGGTGTATTGTGATGATCGGTGTGGAGAGCTGATATAAATGTTTTCGGTAGAACTGGTCTTCTTGTGGAAAACTTCCTCAATGTTTGCCTATCAGTAAAAGATTTGAATTCTCCATCAACTTTAAAGTTTAGCTTAGTAGGAAATAGACTTATGGGCAAAGAATTGTTTTGTTTAAGAAGTTTAAAGTTAGATGACCATACCCTTATTCTTTGGAGTGTTTCAGCTAAAAGGTCCAGTGTCATCCTGATGAATCTTCCCCTATATGTCAATTAGTGCTTATTCGTGGCTGCTTGCAGAATTTTCTCTTTTATCTTGATTTTGGACAGGTTTATGACAATGTGTCTTAGAGATGCTCTGTTTCTGTTTGTTGAGCATTGATATCCCTCTTAAAGGAGCGTGTCTGAGTCTTTGGTGATTCTTGGGAAATTTCAATTCATGATATCCTCTAGTAGGGCTTCCATGCCTTTGGAACATTCTTCTACTCATTCAGGAATATCTATTATTCACATTTTTGAATGCTTTGTGAAGTCTCATAATTCTCTGAGCAAGTACTCTGCTTTTTCTCTCTTCTCTGTCTCTTTAACTCAAGAGCTTTATCCTCTAGTTCTGAGATTATTTCTTCTCTAGGATCTAATCTGTATTAAAACTTTCTACTGCATTTATAAGTTCTGTGACTGACTCCTTCAATTCCTCAAGCTCTACTATATTGTTTCCGTGTTCTTCATATCTTTTATCCATTATTTGACTCCATTTTTTGGATTTCCTTTTGTTTATTTTCCACTTTCTCATCAATTTCCTCCATTGTTTTTCCATTCATATTTTAAATTCCCTTTCTGTAATTTCCATTATTTCTTTATAGTTGGAGTGATCTGTGGTAGCTGCCTCATTATCCCTTGGGAGTAAGGATTGCTCTGATCTAGTTTATCATGTTGTCAGAATTTTTCTGTTGGTTTCTCCTCATATGTGTTTTCTTCTTATTCACTTCTTTACCCTATTTTTCCCTCTCATTACTTCTTTCACTTTAAATTATCTTGTCTTTATGCTTAGGTATTGAAATGGCCTTTTGGTTTAGGGGCAAAAGGAAGATAAGTATACAGAGTGAGAATGGAGAAAGGAAAGAGATAATGAAAAAGAGATGGAATGAAAGGGAAAAAAAACTGAAAAAAGATAGAGAAGAAAGACAGAAAGAGAGTTAGCAACAGTAGAAACTGGGTTGTCAGGGGGCTTTGACCCACACCCATAATTCAGGACTCTGGGTGGGAGAGATAGGTCCCTCAAGGTCAGGAGCTCCATACCAGTCTGGGGAAAAGCAAGACCCTACCTCTGCTAAATATAGGGGAAAAAAATGAGCATTGTCACAGTAGAAACCTACTAAAACCATCTTATCAAAGGCTAAGGTTAGAAGGATCAGGAGCTCAAGGCCTCCTTGAACCAAGACAACACCATGACCCCCTAGTCCAGGCCTCTGAGTGAAGCTCTGTCACATAAATAGAATACAAAATGAGAGAGAATAAAGCATATCAAAGAAAAGAGAAAAAAATACAAATAGATAAAGAAAATTAAAATTAAAATTATCTAAGATGAAGTAAAAAAAGGGATATCTTAGTTGTTTTATGTGAAGATGAGAAATGTAGAAAAACCTCTGCAAAAAGAGAATAAAAGGAGAGAAAGAGAAAAGAGCAATAAAAGTGGCTGAAAAACTGTATCAAAAATGAAAGAATGAAAGAACCCTTGCTATTGAAGAAAGTATACATGAAAAATAAAAATACAACCAAACTAAACCAAACAACTACAATAAATTAAGAGAAAAAATGGGGAAAAGAAGATAAAAAAGAACATATATATAAATGTTCATATATGTGTGTGTGTATATATATATATATATATATATCCTGGATACCAGGTAGTGCTGTGTTGCTAGGACATGGAGAATGCAAATGCTAGTTTTGCTGTTTCAAATGGGGGCTGAAGTCATTATCTAGTTGCCAAGGAGACCCAGGTCTGTCCTCTTAGTTTATTTTCCCTCAATCAGAGCTTGATCAGACCCTGTGGGATTGGGATTCAGAAGCTTTCACCAGATTTATTAGGAGGCATACCTTGACCTTCTAAACAGTGCCTCCTGTCCACAATGTGGATTTCACAGGGTTGGGGAGAGGGAGCCATTCAACTCATCCAAAGGAAGGCTTCCCAGGCTCAGCAGGTGTGCCAGAGCCAGCTGTGCACTAAGGCCCTGCAGACTGTTCCTCTTGGCTGGCCCTTATATAATAGTAGCACCTTGTTAGTAGCCAATCTGTGCCCATTCAATCCCAGCCACAGGGTGTTATTCCAATTTACTTACTTAAGCCCTTCCAAGGCAGCTCTAGTGAGCAACCTAGGATACAGTTTTTTATCCTGTAATAAAAAACTACAGGATAGCTCTTTCCTATCTCTAATCCTCTGCTGGAGGGCTGGCCAGCCTCTGCCTATATGCAGACACTTTCCTTCTGTACCTGGTCTTCCTCAGTTCCTGACTCCTCATTGGCTCCTGGATTCCCCTACTGCTTCACGGGTCCCCTGAGTGTTGTTTCTGAAAAGGATACCCTGGTCATAGGTAACTGGAATCCTCTCCCCTCCGTCTCACTGTGAGTGCCTGGAAAGGAGATATCTCCAATCCACCATCTTGCTCCTTTCTTGTTTTCTTTTTGAATTAAATGGCAAGACTTATAAATGAGTATTGAGAATATCTGAAACAACTTATATTTAGATACATGAAATTTTATTTTTTTAGTAGTTTATATTTTTTACAAATTGTTTCCTGCTTTGCTGGAGTTGACTCCCACTTAAGAGGAAATCTTTGCTATTAGGTGCAAAAAGAAGAGTGGCTATAAAGTTCTCTGAGTTAAATTTGCTGTCATTACTTCGCTCATGTGCTGATTTCAGAAATTTTCATGAGGGGCCAAAATGGAGATTCTATACCATAATTGACCTTTAAAAGAAATTATGTGATTTATCAGTTCTGAGTCACATCTCCTCTCACTATATTATTTATTTATTTATTTCCTTTTTTTTAATTGTTGGGGAATTCATTGAAGGTACATTGAGGGTACAATGGTTGCATTTGTTAGGTAAAGTCCCTCTTATAATTGTGTTCTTTCCCCAAGGGGTATATTACTCTTTCAAAATGAAATGCTTCTTACAATTGGTAGAGCAAGACCAGACTGAGATTTGCAGATTAGTTGTCAGTGACTTAGACAAGAATAACAAAGACAATGGTGTTAACATTTTTTGTCAGGATTTCCTAGAAAACAAGTCGTTGTGATATGGAATAAGGTATGAGGTGAAGCAGATGGTTGAGCGCTATTCATAAAACAAAAAGAAAGCAGGCTAGCTCTATTCAGCTGCAAAGCCATCCTAGGAATTATTTCTAATGACTTTAAACACATCTATAGATTATTTTATGTACAAGTGCTGCTGATGGAATAGGGGATAGAGGTTGGTATTTTGTGAAAAACCATGGACATTTATGACTCTAGGTAAGAGCAAGCCTCTAAAGTTGAAACTCTGAATATGAAGACTTCTTTACGGAAAATGAGAACCAATTTATTTTACTCATGATTTATAGCTTTATAAATGTATAGTAGTATGTGATAAAATTCCATGAAAACATATCTTTTAGTAAGTATAAAGTAAAAGTTTTTTGAAAAGCGTGTGTTATGGTTTAATTGACAGTGTTTTGTTTTTTTTTTCATAGTTCTTAATATTAGGCATTTCCTTGATGACATTAGTGTGTGTGTACCTAACTCATGTTCTCGCTTTCTCCCTTTATGTAGATATAAAGAGAGAGCAATATAGATCCCATTTCTTATCTTGTACTTATGGTGTCTTTTTCTTTTCCTTATCCTTTCCTTATCCTATCTCTTATCTTGTAAGGGAGTCTTTTTCTTTTACTTTTCTTTTTACCACTATACTAACAAGGAGATGGAGTCCTGATTAATATTCAAGGAATCTTCCTAGGAAAAAAATTTTCTGTGTTTTGAGTTTTAGCATTGTTTTGCTTAATACACAATATATAAATATACATATTGATATACATATCAAGCATATTCCATTCTAGCTACCAGTAGTTCAAGTTGAAAATATAAAAAGATTATCTAGGGTGTGAATACATGCATGGCCTCTCCCAGAATACATTATTATATTCAGTATTTTCCTTACATATTTACTCATAGAACATTTTCTTCTTTTAGATTCTCTTACTGAGACATCTTGGAACCTGATTTGAATAATATTGTCCTAACTTCTTTCATGGCAGAGTGCTCTGATTTTTTTTTTAATATCCTTCCCCTTGTAGTATTTAATAGTAAAATAGCTTGTTTTCTTTAATAGTTTCATAAATATGAGGTATATGTCCCTTTCTTCAAAAATTGCTGCAAATGGGCATTTTTAGGGAATTTTTTTTTTGAGACAGTCTCACTTTGTTACCCTTGATTGAGTGCCATGGTGTCATAGCTCACAGCAACTTCCAACTCATGGGCTCAAGTAATTCTCTTGCCTCAGCCTCCTGAGTATCTGGGAACATAGTCACAGGCCACAACACCTGGCTATTTTTAGAGACAGGGTCTTGCTCTTGCTCAGGCTGGTCTCAAACTTGTAAGCTCAGGGCAATCAACCTACCACAGCCTCCCAGAGTGCTAGGATTATAGACGTGAGCCACTGTGCCTGGTGTAGAGAGTTATTTTTAAATATGTTCTTATTAATCTGGAAAACCTAACCGTAGATACATAGTAGTTGCTCAATAAATATCCACTGATCAGAATTGCATGGTAACTTCATTTCCACACTACTGAAGAGAGGCAACCTAGTGATAATGGGGGCAATGGAGAGGAGATCATTGCTGGGGCTGTTACACACACACTGTTACTGTGTATTACTCTTCTATCTTTCTCACTTCATTAAGTCTACGCAAAATCAGCCTCCCTATCTAACAACCAAGGGAACAAGAATTCAAAGTGAGGCCCTTTAAATGCATGTGTAATTCAATTATCTGTTCCATTTGATTCACAAACAGACAAAAATCTATTTTCTTTCCAAGTTGCATTGGTTGTCATTATTTTAATGTAGCATTTTATTTCATGCTGTTGAAATATTCTGAATTATGTAGGAAGTTTATTTTTTCTGACATTTCCAATAAGTTATTGTACCTTATATTAGGCAATAATAAGCATAGCTAAAGAAATAAGCTGAAGTATCATCATCCCCAAGTGAACTTCTCTTTTAGTCATTTACTTTTTTGTTGTTTGGACCCAAATTCCCAGATCATGGAATCTGTAGTTTATTTTGTAGCATTTGCCATAAAATCTCTGAAATGCTTGCTACATGCATGCTGAACAATGAATTATAAATCTGACATATTTATCAGAGAATCAGGAGGGGAGAGGATGAACACTTAGAAAATCTTAGTTTACGGGATGGATGTTTATCAGCTGCTTGCCAGCATCATCATGAAATTTGATGTATTCCATAAATGTTGAAAAGAATTAGATGAGAAATGTTTTGTAAAAGGAAAATTCTTTGAAGCACTATTAAGAGTAAATGCTTTTCACAAATATCTAAAAATATTAGACAGAATGTGCAAAATTATAAGTTATTCCCTCTTTGTTACTATGATAAAGTGTATTTAAGCCACTAGTAAGTATATTTGGTTTCTTTCTCCTCAAATAATATTTAATTCACTTTATAAAATATTTCATTTATTCACAGTGACTCATTATGTTTTTACAATTATCTAATTACTTTTTGAGAAATGGTGAACAGTCATTTGTTTAAAACAGGGAGTGGAGTAGGTTAATCAAGAAGGAAAACATATAAAGTAGCCAAGTCCTCAGCTGTTTCCTTTCTCTCTCTCCCTTTCTCTTTCTTTCCTTTCCAATACCCCTGTGTATTACCATTCCTCATTTTTTTTTTTGTTCAGGACTGCTCATTTTTCTTTTTACAAATGACAAGGGCCATTCCAGCCTTATTAAATGGGAACTTGACCGATAGCAATGAAAAGGTCACCTGTAATTCAGGCTACGAGTGATAAAAATTTAGGGGTTAAGATCAACATAGACAAGGAGGGAAATTGAAAAAATAGAGATAGAGATTTATAGACATGAGGCTATTCAAAGAAGACCAAGAGCTGCCAGTTGCTGAGAAATCAAATTGATGACCAGAAAATAAGATCAGATTAAGAAATATGAGGTTGGTGGGGCCTCCTGAGGCACAGTCAGAGGACACCGAAATATATTTTTGGTGGATTATGAAGGGTCTGGGAATGGATAACTCTGAAATCCTTTTACAGTACATCACACTGTGTCACATATTCCTCGAGAAACTCGATTACCAAACAACCCAGACAACATGAGTGGCTCTTGTTGAAGTAAGAGAAACTTTGAAAGTGACATGAAATGTTATATTTGCTTTCAGGGTTTAGGAAAGTATTTTATGTAGGCATAAACCCTGATTTTCTTTAGCACAGAAAGTCCTCATCTATAGACAAGTACACTTTACCTGTGAAGGAAAATTAAGTAGGTTTTAAACAAATGGTTAAAGGTTGCTCTAGGCCCTTATAATTAGCTGATATGCAATTTTATTTATAATTATTTAAAGTTTATCATCTAAAATTTCTCTTCTTAACTTTATCCTTCCTCAGTTTCAGTTCATCTGGGAGAGATGTTTAGAAACTAATCAAAACTACACAAGCACAGGAAGTGTTTATTTTATTTTTTTTCAAGGAAATAAAATTATTTTTAATTTTAGTTGCTATGTGATACCATGCAGTTTTTCCAATTACAAAGATATGTCTCTTGATTTTAAGGTGCATATAATACTTGTGCAAGAAAATGCTGATATTCTATTATAAATATGTCCCTTAATAAGGGTTAAACTCTATAGAAACTGTCTTGAGACAAATAAAACCTAATCAGTTATATAACATAACGTCCTTTTTTTTTTTAGTTTTTTAATGAGTTTTTATTTTGTAATAATTTTAGGTTTACAAAAAAGTTGCAAAGATAGTATGAAGAGTTTCCATTTATCTCCTACTCAGCTCCCTCTAATTTTTATTTATTTATTTATTTATTTATTTTATTTTAAAGCATCACTTATGAAAGCAGCCAGGGAAGAGTTTTTCTTAGAAGGAAAAAACAAAATAGAATGATTTAAATAAGTATTAGAATAAATAAATTAATTCACTATAAATGTAATAACATGCTATAATAAATTAACATAACAAACACTTTTCCTTTATTAGAAAAACAGGATTGCTTTAGAATAATACTAGATAACATTTAAATTCAAAACTTTACCTGTGAAAGGAACTATACTAATTATATGTCCTATCAAAACTTCATGATGTAGAGATTTTCTTCCCACTTTACATTGGAGGAAACAAAGAAACAAAAAGGGTTAGTAAGGTGCATAGATCTAAGTGGAACTGAGGTTTGAATCCAGCCAAAGTAGCTTCTGGGCCTATAATTACTGCATTTAACTGTCTCCGAAACAAATACTTCCTTTTGTTACTTAATAAAATCGGACTGAAGACTAACTGTAATAAAATCATAAGCTGCTAAAATGTATTTTGCCTTTACTCTTTGCCAAGCCTTGTGTTTAAGACTTTACCCATGTTACATTGTTAACTCTGCAAACAACTCTAAAATGTAGTCACAGTTATTGTTTTTGACAGTGGATGGGACTGAGGTCCTATAAGGTCAAGTAACTTGATGTAGGCCAGTAGTTCTCTATTTTTAGCATGTAAAAGAATTACCTTGAAAATTTATTTAAACAGTTTCCTAGGCCCCATTCTGATTCAGCAGACTCATGATATAGCCCAGGAATTTGCTACTGTTGCAGGTCAGACCACTAGTAATGCATTATCAGTTGAACCCAGACAGTCTGAATTTAATTTTAATTTCACTAATACATAAGTCTATGTAAATTTTGTGATGTTCATTAAGTACCTATTGGCTGATACTGAACATAAACCTCATCAAACTAAATGGCTGATGTACCATGGACAACAGGAGTCTTGAAATTATTTTCATAAAAGACATTTGCCTCTAATCCTTAATGAAAGATACACATGGCTAACATAGTTTGGTATGCAGAAACTGAATTTCAGTATAAGATTCTTCTTCTTTTATCAGAACACATTAAATCAGCAATTAATATCAAGCATCATTGTAAAGTGATATGAAAACTGTTTTGTTTTAGAGAGCAAACTTTATTTTTTAAAAAAAAGAGAGAATAGATTCCCAAATTTATAAAACTAGTAAGTACCAAATTCTTCTCTACCCTATTTTCAGTTTCCTTGAATGAATAGTATATCAGAAACTCTCCTTTGTCCTCCAATATCCTTTCTTCCCAGAATTTATTTAGGTACATGACTATGAAGCGTTAACAATGGAATTGAAATTCCTTGGACTCTTTTGCATCTAGCCCTGAAATCAAAGGTAAGGTGTGATCAATGGTATGTAGACACAAATGTGCACAGCTTTAAGAATCTATTAGAGGTATGATTTGTCTTTCTTTTCTCCTTCATGTCTTTGACACCATCTTCGTTCCCTGCAGACCTTCCAGCTGGCTCCTACACCATGACACCAGCTCCCAGGGGGGCTCTAGCTCATTCCTGGCTCCATCATGTGTCTTCCCTCTTAGTCCCTTTGGCTCTGCTGATGGAAAATACTACCAAAAGTGCTAATTTGGTGCCACTTCACCATTGTTTCTTCGCTGTCATCTCTGCATTATCTAGTTTGAGCCTTTTCTTTTCCTTGCAGAGAACTAAATTGAATCAAACAATATCTACCTTGGGAATTTTTGTAAGGTTTAATTAAGTTAATGCATAAGAAATGCATTGAAAATAACTGGACGTTGTGGCAAGTGCCTGTAGTCCCAGCTACTTGGGAGGCTGAGGCAAGAGAATTGCTTAAGCTCAGGATTTGAGGTTGCTGAGAGCTGTGAAGCCACAGTACTCTACCTAGGGTGACATAGTAAGACTCTGTCTCATAAAGAAAAAAAAAGAAAGAAAGAAAGAAATGCATTGAAATATGCCTACTTTATTGTAGACCTTTAACAAATTCTTGCAAAACATATAAACGTTAGTATATTCTTCATGAAGATCTTTTGTGGATTAAAAGTACAAGGTCTGACAAGTGTTTGGTGGTATGTGGCATATAGCTGACATTCTACCTGTGCTATTACTCTTACTCAAGGGTTGAATTGATTATATGTGATGCAGGACAAGGTGGCACCATGACCTGCTGCCTTAGCCCTAGCCATGTTGATGCTGCAAAGGCTGAGGAACCAGCTTGCTGGAACCAGCTTGTTGAACACCTGCCTGGGAGACACCGGCTCCTTGCTGTCTCCTTTCCAGCACTTCTGAATCCTGAATTTCATGTAAGTTTCTAAGCCTTGAGCTATTCTTTGGACAGCTGGCTGTAACTGATGAAGATCCACCCCTAAAGGTCAACATTGAGTTCCAGCAAAACAACCCCGACGACTATATAAACCCCTGAGCAGAAAGCCTGAGAACAGACCTTGAAGAAGGAGCAGAAGAGCTTGTTCCCCTCCTGAGTTCTCTCTGCCAGGAGCTCTGGGTTTTTTCTAAGTTTTTGTATTTGTTTCTGTGAATAAATCCTGTACCACTGATCCTGTGGTCTGTGGATTCATTCTTCAAATCCCTAAGATCAAGAACCTGAAATTCCAGTATCATATGTACACAGGGCTAGTTTGTATGAGTTTTAGCAAGATAACAAATTCAAAGCAGAAAAGTAAAGCAAAGAATGAGTTTGTTGGTTTCACTCAGAAACTATATGTTAGTTCCTATAATCAGAACTCAAATGACTATTAAGTCCAGGGGACATATTTTGACATCAGGCAAATGCCTGAGAAATTGCTGATGTGGCAATCAGTGAAGTTGCTAATTCTGTCTGCAAAATGGCAGACTTGTTTACATGGGGTGAATGAAGGATGGCGTTTAAAGGAAGCACAGAGTCACCCTTGACTAAAGTGCAGAGAAGGGGAGATTGTTGGACTAAACTAGACCTAATTACCAGAAGGAGTAATTAAATTTAAACAGTACTGCTTGGTTGAGAGTGTTGATTTCTTTTCTTTCTTTCTTTCCTTTTTTTTTTTTAGAGATAGAGTCTCCCTTTATCACTCTGGGTAGAGTGCAATGGCGTCATAGCTCACAGCAACCTCAAAATCCTGGGCTTACGTGATTCTCTTGCCTCAGTTTCCCGAGTAGCTGGGACTACAGTCACCTGCCACAACACTCAGCTATTTTGTTGTTGTTGTTGCACTTTGATGGGGGCAGGGTTCAAACCCACCACCCTCGGTATATGGGGCCTATGCCCTATCCACTGAGCCACAGGTAGCACCAGAGAGGGTTGATTTGTTAGAAAGTCCATATCCATGAGATACAAAGGCAGTTATAGAACCCCAAAACACAGTAGAGGTTCACTGAGTAGTGTGATCCAGAATCTTTGCAGGTAATAGGGCTACCTAAAACCAATAATACCAGGTTAACCAAATCTCAGTGGCAAGGGACAGTGAACTGAGAGCAGCCAATGGGAATGAGAAATAGAGAAATAAAATGAAAACAAAGGAGGGAACCCTCAGTGCTAACAGAGACAGTCACTTTTAAATAAGTGTTGGAGTAGAAAGAAATTGTCTCATATCTGTACATTGAAGTACCAACTCCAGGCTCTAGACCAGGCGTCCTCAAACTTCTTAAACAGGGGGCCAATTCACTGTCCCTCAGACCATTGGAGGGCCAGACTATAGTTAAAAAAAAATGAACAAATTCCTATGTACACTGCACATATCTGATTTTGAAGTAATAAATAAAATGGGAACAAATACAATTCACACCAACACAAGTGGCCTGCGGGCTGTAGTTTGAAGACCCTTGCTGTAGACTCTACTTCTTTGAAGATTCAAAGTGTCAAAGGGTTCATGCTAGTTGAGTCCAGCTGAAAGCTGTACTATGTTGAACCATATCACTACTTAATAGGTCTTTACAGAGGTAATCAAGTTAAAATGAAGTCTTTAGGATGAACTCTAAAAGGGGAAATTGGGGAATACACAAAGAGAGAATGACATGTGGAAAGGAAGGCAGAGATTGGAGCGATGTTCCTATAAGCCAAGGGATGCCGAAGATTGCAGCAAAACATCAAAGCTATGTGAGAAGCATAGGACAGAGCCTTCCTCCTAGTGCGCGGAGAGAACCAACCCTGTGAAAACCTTTATCTTGTACTTCTAGTCTCCACAACTGAGACAACAAATTTTTGTTGTTTAACTCACCCAGTTGGTGGCACTTTGTTTCAGCAGTCCTGGAACCAGTGTAGAAGTTGAGAATAAGGTCCCTGTATTTGTCGAGAATTTTTGAAAATAAAAATTATCAAAACAAAACCAAATCTCTCATATGAACATAACTCAGAATAGGACATATATAAAACCAGTAAATTATAGTTCAGGAGTGTGCAGGTTCTGAGCATATCTTGGCTCTGGTGGTTAAATGTACCGGGATCTGACCCTCACTCCAGCTCCCCAGCCCTACTTACTGCTCCTCTGCTCACTTTCTTTCCTTGGGAAGCTCTCTTTCATGGAAAAGAGCATGGGACTACACCCTCCCAGGCTAATGACAGACTTCAACTAGCAAGTAAACGAAGTTAAATAACTTCTTTCTTTAAAAGATTCATATTACATACCTGTTATCTCCCATGTTATCCAGAATTAATTAGTTATTACCCATTACTTTATGTAGTAAGCCCCCAGAAAGTTGTTTAACCCAAGAAAAGAGTAGATGATAACATGTGGAAGAATTAATAACTTATTGGGTGTGACTCCTCTATTTCCTCTATTCTCCTCTGTTAATAAAGACAGGCATGGATATATTTATTAAGGATGAAAATCAAGAAGCAAAGGAAATAAAAGAAGGCCTGAAATAGGAGTTTTTACTTAACCTTAAGGAGTAGTAATATTTCCAAAAGTATCTCCCCCTAGCAAAGGGAAGACTTCATAGTTTAAAACCTCTTGGTTATAGCTTAGGAATCCTATAATCTGTCATCGAGACACTAGAAAACCCTTTAACATTTTTGGGACCCACTCTATTCATCTGTTGAAAAAATAGTTGCTTAGTCTGATCTTAATATGCTGTGATTTTGGTGATTCATGGAGTTGGAGATGCCAATGATTTAACGCAAGAAGAATTTTCTTTGTAGTGTTTAGGTGAGCTTTCTTTTCTTCAAAATAATTTCTTTGTTGATGATTGAAATTAATGTAGTATTTATTTTTAAAATATTGCCTTGGGATACCTCGGAAGATGGCGGCAGAGACGGTTCCGTTGCCCATCTCTCCCTGGTCAGCAGGTGAGAGGGTGGGCACTCTGGATCTTTCCCCATGTGAACTATTGGAGTGGATGGGCAGCTGGAGATGCACAGCGATTAGGAGGATTGTTGTGTTTGAAATACAGTTTATAACCGTGCAAACTGTTGTAAACCATTTCCCCCTGCATGGCGGAGGGGCAGCCAGCCCCTCCTACAGGGAGGACAGCAGGTCGCAACTCACAAGACCTAATTAGAAAAAATTCCAATGAAGCGTGGATCTCAGAGTTTGACGACCAGAAAGGGGTGCTGCTAGGATCCATGGAGACCCAGGCAGCCCTTGCATGAGCAGAAGGGACTGGACTCTGCCGGACAGACATATTGGAATATCCAAAATGGCGAGTGCGTTTTCCCCAGAACATTGAGAGTAGGTGACTTGTCAGCACTATACTAGGCAGAGACCCTGGTGAAGACTGACTGAGCAGGGGGCACGGGATTCTGGGGTGCAGAAAAGACACTTTGAGCAGTGGAAGTTGGCGAAGAGGACCCCCTGAGCACTTCAGCTAGAGAAAAAGTGGCAGTTCAAAGTGGCAGCAACAGCCCCACGGGAGCCCCCTCCCCTCCAGGCGCCGTCACCATTGCAAGCCACGGCCATAGCAACCACCGCTGCTGCCCCCGTGAACCACAGCCACCACGAGCCCCTCTCCTACACCCACACTGAGCCCCTCTCCCGCAGTCACCACAAGCCCCACTCCCGCGGCCCCACTGCAAGCTTCCCTCTCACAGCCGATCCCTGTTGCTGGACTGCGAGAGAGTGGGAGGGCAGAGCGGAGAGTTTTGGATTACTCATGCACCAAAGTTGGAGGTCGAGAGTTGGGGGTCGGATGTGAATGTCATTTGGAGCTGAGCACCCAAAATAAAGCACCTTTTCCAAAGCATACCGGCTGAGAAACTACAAAAATGGAGACTGGCAAGATAGTGTGGTTTCCATAGTAACATTATAATCGGTAAATCACATATAAGCCTGAGAACCACCCACAGGCCATCTGGTGTCCAAAAAGTATATTGCATTATAAATTAATTCCACTTAAGTTGACATTAACAGCATACATAAGGACCTTTATTTCTATATATATATGAATAATATTTTTGAGATTGGCTTTTTTTTTTAATATCCTTTTCTTGGAGGCGCCATCGATAAAAAATTCTTTATTTCACTTTCTTTTCTTAGGCTATTTTTTATTACCTTCTATTCTCAATTGTACATTTCTTCTTCCTCTCCTGTGTTAATTTCTTTGTTCTCTCTCCCCGCCCTTCTTTCCTTCTTATAGCTTCTAAGAGTACTTATATCATATTTGTTAGAGGCTTTTCTTCTTCTCTATTCTCAAGTATTTTACAAGAAACATTTTTATTGTAGAATTCTTTTTTTTTCTTCTAAGGTATTGTTCTTTGATTGGTTGTTTGTTATGTTTTGTTTGTATATCGATGTTTCTGACTGTGGGCGCATCTGTGGGCTTATGTGTCTGGTAGCCCTTTTACGAGTGTATTAGCCCATTTGCTCTCAATGTGATTGGGGTTATAAATGTTTTCCTTGCCACCTTGATCCTTCAGTTCACCCTCTAACCCAGATTGGAAGTCTAGAACTCCAACTCATCCACAATCCAGACTGACTGCATTTACAATTGGTCTGGAACTCGAACTGTAAAGGCTGCAGTCACCACCTCAGTACCAAGGAGGAGGGCTGGTCAACCACAACTGTAGAAGTTTCCAGTCAAATTTCACTGTCCTGCTTATATAGCTAAAAACTGAAAAACAAACATGGGATGGAACCAGCGGAAAAACTCTGGCAACATGAATAAACAGAATGGTGCAACTCCCCCCAAAAATGACAAAGCATCCAATCCACACTATCCCATCAACCAACAGATAGCGGAGATGTCTGAAATCGAATTTAGAATCTGGATTGCAAACAAGATTAATAAAATGGAAACAAATATGGAGGTGGAGATTATAGGATTAATTCAGAAGATGTCTCAAGAATTCAACCAATTCAAAGACAAAATGACCAAAGATCTTGACACATTGAGACAAGAAGTTGCAACCCTCAAAGAGATGAAATATACAGTAAAAGCCCACAGCAACAGAATAGAGCAAGTAGAAGAAAGGATTTCTGACACTGAGGACAGAGACTTTGAACGCTCCCAAATGCTCAAAGAGATAGAGAAATGGAAGGCAAAAACAAATCATTCTCTCAGAGATCTCTGTGATAACTCAAAGAAAACCAATATTCATCTTATAGGGATACCTGAAAGCGACGATCTGGCTTCACATGACACAGAGTCCCTTCTTCTTGAGATTATGAAAGAGAATTTTCCAGACATACCAAGAGACTCTGAAATTCAGATA